>CM060626.1:2585853-2608353 GCA_030578275.1 Meda fulgida
TGGTCAATCGCGCCATCCAGCGGTAAATTATTCCCAGATATTCCCAGAAACAAAGGAAGTTTTGCGTTTGTTGAGCTAATAAAATATTAAAACTTCGATTTCATTCCGTATTTAAGAAAATTCCATACATTTGATTCACACATTATCTATGAATTTAAATCTGGATCTGAACTGAAGCATTCTGGGATATTTGTTTCCTCTTCAAGGACAAAATTTAACCTGGTGTAAACAAGTTTTCAGCCAAGAATTCATCCCATAAATGACACTATTAAAAAATCAATTTTGACTTTTTGCACAGGCAGGGTGAATCCACCCACAACACCCTAGCAACTGCATAGCAACACCCTCGTAACCACTTAGAATATCATACAACTGCATTACAACACATTGACAACCACACAGATCATCCTATAAATGCATAGCATTACCACCAGAGCATCCTAGCAAATTCATAGCAACACCCTGACAACCACATAGAGCATCTTAGCAAATGCATTGCAACATACTGTGAACCGCACAGATCATCATCCTAGCAACTGCATAGCAACACCCTGGAAACCACCAAGAGAATCCTGACAACTGCTTAGCAACATTCTAGCATCCTAAAAAATGCATGGCAACACCCTAGCAACCATCCAGAGCATCCTAGCAACTGCATAGCAACACCCTGGCAACCAAAAGAGCATCCTAGCAAATGCAAAGCAACACCCTGGCAACGACAAGAGCATCCTAGCAAATGCATTGCATTGCAACACCCTGGCAACCACCCAGAGCATCCTGACAACTGCATAGCAACACTTTGGCAACCACCCAGAGCATTCTAGCATCCTAGAAAATGCATAGCAACACCCAAGTAACCAGCCAGAGAAAATATTACTTTAAAAAAAAAAAGTATTCATGAGAGCTGATAATGTTGATTTCTCTTTGTCATGCATAGTTTGTTGTATTTTGTATGTAGTGTTTGGTTAAAACTAAAGCACACTGACACAGAAACGAGCAGGAGCAGTCGTGGGAGTTTTCCGTGTCCAGCCTGTGTTTATTCCAGGCGTTACGGCAGAAATCAGCATGACGTTTGTGAGTAGGTGACACCATTATTTGGCAGTGGAACAAAAGTGGCGTCATCATTGTGTGTTGGTGCACGCCGTCCCACAAAAGAGGCCCGAGGGCCATTGTGTGTGGACACGGCTCTGCTGGGCTTCGTGTGCAGGACTGGGGCCTTTGGGGCAGTGTTTCTCTTCTTGAGGGAGTTTATTTGTATGATGGTTTTGTGCAATGCTTCCAACCCAAAATGTGTAGTTGTACAGGATGGAGATCCACTCAATACTATTTGGTGCATGTTACTGTTATGAAGCAACTTTATTTGGTCAATTTTATTCATGCCTACTGTACACAAACACACAGTAAATTGGTCAGTGTTTCATTCCCTTTGTCGCCCCATCAGAGCATTTAAGGCTCTACAGCGCCATCTAGTGCTGTTTATATTGGCTGAAAAACATTGCATCAGATCATGGCTGCTTCTGAAAGTGCGTTTGCTCTTGAGTAGGTACTTGAATAAGTAACCGCTAAAAAAAAAGTATGTTCTATATAGTATGAATATGTGTACACTCTTAAAAATAAAGGTTCCAAAATAGGGGTCATAGAAGAACCCTTTTGGTTCCCAAAAAACCTTTTAGTGAATCGTTCTAAAAAGAACCATTTTTTGAACATATTAATAATCTGAAGAACCTTTTTCCACGATAAATAAACTTTTGTGGAACAAAATGGTTCTTTATGGAGTCAATGATGCAGATAAAGAACCATTACATTAAATTTAACAGAATGATTATTTATCTTACACAAACCTTCCTCAAAGTTAATATTTTTGAACAGAGGCACTAGGTGGAACGAGCGGCCAAATCATCTCAGAAAATGGTTAATTTTAGAACGATTCACTAAAAGGGTTTTTGGGAACCAAAAGGGTTCTTCTATGACCCCTATTTTGGAACCGTTATTTTAAAGAGTGAAGTACGATTGTAATCCGGACGTTCTACATCCAACATGCTGTCAGTCATTTATCATTTATTATTCATAAATCCTCTCACGTGGCCTCATGGGATAGTAAAGTGTCCATCGTATACACACTTCACTTCTCGCCGGGGATATTAAGGACTTTTCCCCGACTCTTTTATGAGTGCTGTGAATTCAGACACACTGTTTGTCGCATACTATATATAAGTTCTGACGCAGCCCATGTGTGTTTTATCAGTGTGCACACACAGCTTAACGATGGACATGTTCCATTATTTTAGAATTATTGAGATACTATTATGATTGTTATTAATATTTTGAATTACCTTTTTATTTTTATATTTTCCATTTTAATTTGACTTTTTGATAAATACTAATTACTTGTTACTTGTTGTTTTTGTCATTTCTATTTAATTTTCTTTCAGTTTTAGAGTTATTTTAGTGCATCAAGTTACTGAAGTTAATACAATGAGCTAAAATAAAAAATATATATTTTTATTTTATTTCAGTTCTGGCTATTTTAAGTAATGAAAATGTTTTTGTTTGTGTGTGTTTATTTGTGTACATTTTCAACAAACAAAACATCTGACAATAATGCCAAATGTTTTGTGCATCTTTCTAAGCAATAAATTAAATTAGTTTTGATATGTTGCATCTAATGCAAACAAATTCAGGCATTTTTTAAGTGGCTTAAATATCCGAAATCTTCTTGAGGGTATTGTATGCACATAGATATTGATAGTTTGCAAAATACATGTCAACTTTATTTAAACCAGTTTTAATCAAATATGATCAAATTTTCAAAAACAAGACCGAAACAACTTGTGCACAATTTTTATTCTGGCTTTATAGCACCTATTTATTTTGATTGCACTTTGTTTCGGGGTATATTTGAAACTTGTAGTGTCTCTGTCAGACTTTTTGAGGTGGGCCAAACTGCTAAGTACAGTAATGCAAAAGCCATTAAGCATTTTATAAAATTGCCGCCTGATCCCTGAATCCAATTACTCACAGCAGAAGTTTAACAGGAGGAAAACAACACACACATTCACCTGGATTTGATTTATTTTTATATTTTTTTGTACACTTTAATTCTAGAGGTGTGCTGCATATGAGACTGCTGTCCAGATTCATGTTTCAGTGATGATGTCTGTGTGTTTTCACTATAATCCCCCCCTGTGGTTCGCGAGATGGATGAGTCCATTGCCTAGGTGAGTGTGTTTGGCGCGCTGTGATTGGCTGCTGGCCGGGAGCTGTTGTTTTGGTCTCTGGGCTCATAGTAAAGCACACAGACTGAACTCTGAACACGTTCCACTATGATCATGGAAACACGGCTAGACTCAGAGCAACAGGTATCTGCTCTTTTACATCTCAAAGGCTGTTTGTAATGATGCGTGTTATGTACATTACATATATATTTGGTTTGTCGTTTACATTTGTATGTAACGTATACATTTACAATTATGATATCCATATATTGATTTGTGATGGCCACAAACAATATAGTAATTATTTTATGTACACGTGTTTTTTGATGTATAATGTTTACATTATTTTAAGGTGATGTAGTTGCACTCAGTTAAGTACTGATTAATATTAATGAACTACATGTACTTACTATAGGGTTAGGGTTTGGCTCTGGGTTAGTTTCTTGTAATTATGCATAATTTACTATTATTTCTATACACAAGTACATGTAGTAACGTGTAACCACATCACCTTAAAATAAAGTGTTACCCATAATAATTACAGCTTAATCTTTATTTAACTATAAGTTCGACAAAGTGACAGAAAACTTGATTTCAGAAATTTGACATTTTAAGCTCTAGATCAGTGTTATTTTAGTATAATTGAGAAGATATTATAGTTTTTATTAATATTCTTAAGTAGTTTTTATTTTTAGGTTTCCCATTTTTCAGTTTCATTTTAGTAGTCTTGTTTTCTGTAATTTTTTTGTTTTTAAAATGTCTTTTTTAGTTTATATGAATTTGTATTTTAGTATCACATCAAGTTAAACTAAATGAAAATAATAAAATGTTCATTTCAAGTAATGACATTTTTTATGCTGTTGTTTTTGTCATCTTTATTTTTTTGGTGGCTTTTAAATATGTCTATTTAGCTTTTTTTACATTTTTTAAATTAAAATTTGATTTAGTATCTTGTTAAACTGAATGAAAATGACAGGCTTGAGATAAAATAATAAAATATTTTTTTTTATTTTTTCAGTTAATGTATATATTTATTCAGTTAACGTTTACTTAATTTCAAGTGACAAATGAATTATTATTTTTTTAAATTAGTTTTAGTGCAGTATAAGAGCCCTGGACTGTACGTGTTTGACCGTGGTCTCGGACTGTCCTCGTTTGCCGTGTTACATCATGAGCGGGTTTGACGAGGGCTGGTGAAGCTCAGGGATTGAGACGCAGCCATATAGAGAAACTGCAGGAGCTGATCTCATATGAAGATTTGGAGGTTTTGTTTTCAGGAGTTGGTTAGAGAAGCTGTTGGAAGAGGACATTGAAGGAGTTAATGACTTGGAGTTCTCACTTAAGTTTGATTTATTTAATTTATTTGTTCACTTTTGGCTCCTTAAATGCTTTAGGGAAGAAGATATTTAAAAGTAGACTCAATAGTTGAAAATACATTAAGAGTATAGAGCTGTAAAATGATAGTGGAGAGCAGCTCAGAAGATTTAGATACGAAAGGATCTAATTATTATCTCTGACTTTTGCAGAGATTCAAAAGTATAGGCGTATTGATATTAGCTCAAATCTGCTGCAGATCAGAAATTTATTGTAAAACATCTGAAATTTACAACAAGAAAAAAAACAGTGGCAAGAACTTTACTGTAAAAATCACATTTGCTAGAACCTAAATTTACAGTAAAAAAATTATATTCCCTTAAATGAAATATTGTTAATATACTTCATTATTAAAATCTGTTTATTACCTATAATATTGACAAACACATTAAAAAGAGAAAGAAACATGATAAAGTATCTTTTTCTCAAGCTGAAGTAAAGATGCACAGTGTCATAATAACCACACATACAAAACACCATTATGGTAACAAACACAACTCTAAAATACTGCATTAAACATTCATTTAACAACATAAGATGGAACATAAAAGCCTAATGTGCATAACTAATAAGTCTAATAAGCAATTTGCGTACATGCGCTGTTCTGTGTCGTTTTGTAGTATAAACAGTGTGATTAGTGTGTGTTCAACCCCACACACACACACATACTCAAATTACCTTATAAAGTCCATACTACTCGTTGTGGACATAGTGCATAGTGTATAAATGCAGTGTATAGTGTGTCATTTGGGACAAATAACTATTATTTCTATGGACAATTCCGGAAATGTTCATTTGTTTTTCACTGTAAATGATAACAGTTCCAAAAAGTGTACATTTAACAGTATTTTAATGAAATGTCCACATGACAGGTTGTGTTTTACAGTTAAAATGACATTACAGTAGTTTTTTACAGTTTGTGCATTGAAATGATTGTGTTGTTTATCTATGCGCTCTCTCGCCGGCTCTGTGGCGTGTGTGAGCCGTAATCCTGCTGATGATCATCACGGCACTTTCTATTGTTGTGTGTCTGTCTGCCTCTATTCAGGCTTCAGTCCAGGTTAATCACTGGGTTCTGAACGGTGACTCAGCTAACGGACAATTCAACGAGCTTTTAAAGGTGCAGTAAGCGATTTCTGGAAAGTTCTGTTATTAAACTCTAGATGGCGCTAGCTGATTGGTCCTTAGCTCGATCTGCTTGCAATCACATCATTTTCTATAGGGCACAGCTGATTGGTTCCTGCTGTATCAGTAGCCAATGAGCTTGCTTCTCAGCCTTCAAATACTTTGTCAGCATTTCCCTCAGAAACCCTCCACCTTCCCCAGCTCCACCTGTATAGATCTGCTACGGGTCATTCATGTACGCTATCGCAGCAGCATGTCTTACTTGCTCACATGTATATATTGGCAGTAGAAAGTCCAGTACATGCTCAGCAATAACATCAGCGTTGCACCCGCCAAGACCAAGCATATCAACATTGTCATATTCATTTCCATGCCAAACACTCAGAGAGTTGTCATTAGTGAGTGTTAGACTTTTTTTTAAATCAACATCCGGCCCAAAAATAACAAACACGCTATGCAACAACAACAGTGGTTCTGTGAAACCGCAAAAAACAATGGGTCTAATTCACTAAGCATGCATATGCACAAATTTGTGTGTGAAATTGGCGTACAAATGATTTAAGAACTAATTAAGTAGTAATTCGTAATAAAATTTATTCTAAATGTACGAAAAAATATAGGAACAACTGAAACCACACGTGTGCAAAAATCACTTTGTACAGCTTTATAATCGTGTTAAGAAGTTATGGTTCAAAATAATACGACTAAAATTATATTGAACCATGTTGCATTAATTGTATTGTATAATACATATATAAAATTATTAAATAATACAATTTAATTTCACCTTAAATACATTCCATCACCAGTTTAAGAGTAAAAGCTGTGTTATAGATTGAGCGGTGAGGTTTCTCTGAATAACGCAGATACACAGCTGGCTAATGAGAGGTCTGTATAAAGGTGTTTATTGTGAGAACGGTGTTACGAACACTTATGTTATGTCTGTAACGTGCAGAAAAAGGGTTGCTAACATAAAGAAGGACACGTGAAACCTAAATACAATGCTGAAACATTTATTTAAATAACGAAAACTAGGAAAACGCGTATCATAATGAAAAGACAAAAGTAGCCTATTGCTAAGACAACTAAATATTAACAAGAAAACAATTAATAAATCAAAAAGAATGAAAAAGCTTGTTTGCTGGTGAATCTCCTCTCTCCTGCAAACTCCGACAGAGAAGAGAAAAGAAAACAGAGTCATGACGTCGTATGTAAGAAGAAGAAATGCACTCAAGGTACACTTGGCTTTGCTCGAGAGCTTCTGCAAACACAGCAAGTGTGACGAGCTTCAGGCTGTGAGGAAAGCGTGCGCGGAAAGCCCTTATATGGAGATGGTTTGGGTGTTTTATGCAAATGACTAACCTCATGCGCTCATTAGCATACTTCATTAGAATCAGAACGATGTTAAGAACAAATTCATGTGCGTACGAACGTGTTGTGATTGAAATAGGCGGAGAAGTTGTTCGTGTAGCGTACCTTTTTTTGTGAGAAGTTACATACAAATATGAAATAATCCACGCAATTATTGGTGAAAGAGACCCAATGTTACTCAAGTATCGAGCACAAACAAAGCAACAACGGCAAGCTTTTCCAATATTAAAAATAATATCCAATATTAATATTAATGTCCATAATTAAAAGAAAAAACAGATCTCTTACAGCAGAAGTATTCTTGATATTCTGAAATATGAATAGTAACTGGGGCTTTCTTAACCCCTTTAACTAATTATTAGCATTGATTTTATTTCATAGAAAGTGTGCATTTTATTCTTTAATCAAATTTTTTTTTTGCATTTCTGAATATAGTGATATATTTCAACATTTAGACAGAGGGCTAGTTTTTAACACAGTAAAATGCTGTATTTATAAATGTTATATTTATATTATACTTAGTATTCATTACTATTTATCTATTTAAAATGTTTATTTGTCCATATTTCAGCTCATCTGTCCTTATTTTATTAGTCCTAAGTCCTGCTTTTATTTGCCCATGATATTTGATAGACATTCAGCCAATTAGATAAGCAGATTTCGTAGCATGTTACTATAATACTCCTCGCCCTCCCCTGTCTCAAACGCCTGTAATCCCTCAAGGAAATCTGCGATCGACTGGGATGTGCCATAAGACAGATACTCTCTGTCTGTGTTTCAGGCTGTGCGGTTGCATCATACCTGGTGTTTTCATCATACGTGGTGTTTTCATCATATATGGGTTAAAGCAGACGCTTAACCTACGTTAGCTTTTAGTTGTAGATGCAGTGGAGGTCTTTCCACACATGCCTAGAGGTTAAAGATGTGTCCACACTTCTTAAAAAGCATTGGAGAAATGCAACTGGCTGGAAAAATATGCAGCCAAGCAAAGTCAATGCAGTAATGAAGCTCCTGATGTTGAAGCAAATGCTTTTTCTGGTTTAAACCAGGTCAAGAAACTGGGGTAAGTTAAGTTTGACATTTTGTCAGCATATAATGTTTTGAGCTTTATTTGTCGTACTTTTTGTGGTAATGCATTTATCTCTTTATTTTATCTCTTAGTGTTGGGGGTAATGCATTACAAGTAACATAATAATTACTTTTTTCAAGTAACTAGTAAAGTAATGCAATATTTTTTAATTTACAACAAAATATCTGAGTTACTGAGATACAATTAGGGATGCAAATTTCGACAGCTAAAAAAGGCATTATCGGTCAAAAATTCAAACTGAAAATATTTGCCTAAATTGAAAATGAAAATGTGATCTGTTATTAAGCATCATACACAACAGTCTTGTGTCATAAAGTGTTGAAAAGGTCTCAAGTAGCAGAATACAATGAGATATGTAATCAGATTACTTTTTTCAAGTAACTAGTAAAGTAATACATTCTTTTTTTAATTTACAAAAAAATGTATACTTTAGAGTTAAACTATAGTTACTGAGATAAAATTAGGGATGCAAATTTCGATGAAGATGTGATCTGTTGTTAAGCATCATACACAACAAAACTTGTTTCATTAAAGTGTTGAAAAGGTCTCAAGTAGCAGAATACAACAAGCATAATTGTTCAGGGAGAGACCAGTACATGTAAATAGTATACACATGCAGCTTATGCGCCACGTTTATGTTTGTAGCTTCATCAAACATTAGTAAACCATAGTAGTGTTTTGGTAAACTAGTAAACCATACATTTATTTAGAGCAGGTGTGCTCGATTCAAACGAGCCCAAACACAATATAACGCGACGCACAGATCTTGAGCTAATCCTCGTAGAGTGGCGTTTACATGATGCTTTGCTGAAGCAATATGACATCCGAGATCCGATCGCGTCACAACGATGCGCTGTTTTATAACGTCATTTGATAACACTGGGAAGGTCAATGAATAGAAACTGGATCTCAGGTATGGTCCAAATTTCCGCGAACTATGAATTCGATAAGACGCGCGTATTTCGACACCGCTTATCGATTCCTGTGTGCGCATTTTAATGTGATAATTACGTTAGCAGGAATTTAGTTTGATACGACACAAGATTAGTCTTTAGTTTTACTTACTTGACTTAGTTTTTTATGTTCAGAATATTTAGATGCATCAAAAAAAAAACAGTTGGTTTCACGGAAGTAATTAAAGTGTTTTTTTCTTTCTGTCTGAGACGTTTCTATCGGCTTAAAGATGTTCTTGCAGCTTTTTCTGTCTCCTTTTGTATATTTTTGTATTTTGTGTGCATTTTTATAGTGACTAGCACCCAAAAGATCCAACTTTAAATGTTGTGTTTTTAATAAACCTGATAAAGTCATTCTCATCTTTGCCACCTCAGTTTGATCTCATTATAAACCACGCGAATATTGAATAATGATGCAAATATGACCTTTAAAACACTCCAAATAAGTGTAGATCCTGCATATCGGTCATTATTCTGAATGGCAGTGAGCTGATATGATGAATTGGCCTCTCAGACGGACAACAGATTGAGAAGAATGTGTAGCTACTCATCTCCCTTTGTGACAGATTGAATGGTTAAGCTCCCATTTATCGCATGCAGTTGCTGCTCTGTTGTTCGGCGGGCATATGGTGACCCCGTCCATCCGGAAACCTGGCTTTACCCCGGTTACCCTGAGCCGACTGTAAATGAGTTTGTAGCGAAGCATTCTGGTTTTATGTTATCAATACAGTAGGAGTGATGATAGCACACATTCATTACAATGTGTTATACAGCAAAATGATAAATAGCTTATGGCCATAGACAGGGCTTTATGATGACTAATCAGTGTTATTTTAGTATAATTTATATACTGTTTTATAGTTTTTGTTAATATTTTGAATTAAATTTAGATTTTTTTATTAAAAAAAATTATAGATCTATTACGTTTGTTTATTTAGGTTTAGTTATTTTAGTGCTGCAACTTAAACTAAACATTTATTGTTAATATTTATTTTTAAATAATTCTTTATTTATTTATTTATTCCAAAAATTTAAATGTTGCCTTGTCTAACTAAGCTGAAATAAAATAAGTTTAGGATTTCTAATATTTTTTATTAATTTCAGTTAATGTTTATTTTAGTTTAGTTTTTTATGGTTTTGGCTTTAGTTTTAGTTAATGATAATAACCATGTGACTCTCTCAAACCCTGTTTCTACTGTGTTTTGGTTATGAATTAGAATTTTTAGTATAAATTAGACTAATACTTTTCATGTAAAAACTCAATTTTACCTTTAGAATTTAAGTCATGGTTAAAGTCATTTTACTCAACTTAAACATTATTTTGAGTGAATCTACAATTTATGTATCTGGTTCAGGACAGACTAAACATTAATGTCTTTCAATTAAGTGAATTAAGGATTTACTACACATATATTTTTATATACCACATTATTTTTATTTATTTATATTATTTATTTATTTGATAATCTTTTTAACAAAAATGAATGTTTTTTTTTTTTTACAACATTGAGCAATTCACATGTTTTATGCTCCAGTTGATCTACAGTATATACTTTGTTTTCTCTACCTTGTTGCGCAGGAAGATTAAAATGGTGGATATTGTAACCCAAACAATGCCTGCAGAAAGTGAAGTACATGTGGCCAGGAACTTTCTCACGAAGATTTTGAGAAGTTCTATGAGGTACTGTGGAGCTGTTGGCCTCTGTCTCGTGACCCCCAGCCCTGTACGCTCCTGTAGTTATCACCCATCGACCCGTCCACCCCTGCCAGACCCGAGAATCACGTCCTCTGCCATGTGGCGTCTTAGCTGTAGCTGTGCTGTTCACGTGCAAGACGGGGATTATACGCCTAAGCTTATTATCGGGCTGTCAATTTCACTGGCTTCTTTAGACCTGTGAGCGTCAGTGCAGAATCTTCAGTGTTTCCTGCTGTCTTGTTGATGAGTGCTGATCATTTGTCAAAAACATTTGAACAAATATTCTGCTTGTGTTTCTTACATAATTTGTCTTGATCTGATTGTATCCCCTCCTTTTTTACCTCACATGCATTTCAGGAAAAATCACTTCAAAGGGTACGTCTTGTGCGGCTAAATTAGTTATCATGAAATTATATTCTGCAAAAGGAACAAATTGTTAATCGCAGTTAATCACACGTTTTTTTAACACCTTAACCCCTATCATTAGTTGTATGATTTATTTCATGAAAATGTGAAAATGGTGATAGTAACCCAACATTTAGAAAGGCATGTTTTTTTATATGCATTTATTTATTTATTTTCTCAATTGCTCATATTTATTTATTTATTTATTATTTTTAAAATCGCATCTGTTCTTAGTTCTAACCCATTGTAGGCTACAACTACATACACAATACTGTTATAATTTGTCGAATAAGCCTGTTTAAACTAAAATGGTATTTCCGAAAATTTTACAATTTAATTAATTTTTTATATTTCAGGAGGAATGAATCATCATGTAGACCCCATTCGTGGCACTCTGCTAAATCCACAGATAACCCCACCACAGACAGCCCTAAATCTGAACCCAGCCCTGCACCTGACTCCACTTGGCAGACAAAATATGATGCAGGGTGAGATTCTGAGGGTTTGTATGCAATGAATATAAATTAATCTCACTCAGTCATCATTTATTTTCTTTGTATTTAATCAGGTCACCCACAAAAGAATTCACCAGCTGTTGGGGACAGACCAATATGCGACAAGTGTCCTGCCAGTATAGCTCAGTGGGAAATATGGAAAGTGTAGAGCCCTCATCTCACGCTTTCTCAAAAGAGCAGCCGTCAAGCAAACCCAATGGTGGAGAAGATCACCCAATGTTTTTATCAGGCACAACTGACCACAGTTCACCTCGGGGTGTTGCTCCCACTGAAGGGATTTTTTACAGAGGCGTTCCCAACGATCCTGGAGATCCCAATGACTGCCACAGATACCTGCAGATCCCCATGGGCAACGGGGGACGAGTGAGTCCCAGTGTGGAGGAGCAAGCTAACTCCAAAGTCTCCTCCACTTGGAGATCCAACCATAGACCTGTGTGGCATATTCCTGAGAGCAAGATGACTGCTATTCAAGCTCCTCCTGCTCCTCCACCTCCCTTGCGTAGTGATAGTTTCACTGCCACCAGAGTTCATGAGAAGAGCTTGGTGGGATCGTTCCCTGAAGGAATATCTGTATATCCACAACAGAAACCTCACTGCAGATCTGTGGACCAACAGTTGGATGGTGAAGCGAGACATAGCTACAACCCACCTCCAAAGAAGGACTTCTTTCAGCCGTATCTTTCAGTTGAAGACTACCCAAATGAGCTGAAACCTTCCAAACCCTTTTCCCTGTCAAGCACTGATGTACGACAAGGGCAGAACCCATTTACTTACGAGCTTCAGCATCAGAGACAGCATAGTGATGATAGTCCCTTTTCAGTGTACCCTAATGCTACAAGTTCACCAAATACCCAGAGTGTTGGGAGCTACTACCGAAGCCTTCAAGATTTACCCACCAACGCTGGCAGTCGAAACAAAGCTAGAACCAGCATGGCATTTGACCCCAATTATGAGGGCCAGGCTCATTTCCGTTACTACTGCATCACTGCCCAGCAGCCATCCCTGAAATCATCCACGCAGGGTTGGATAGGAGATGAACGAAGGTCTGAAATGGAAATCACTCAAGGTGCTACAGACAGAAACTTGGTTGGTTCTCAAAAGGCTGTGAAGACAAAGTATTCCCAACTCAATCTACCTGAGAACAAGAGCTCCAACGGTTACAGCAAACAGGCCATCGGCCCTCCATCTCAAGCCACGTCCCCTGTACCAAATCATGTGATTTCTAAGTCCAGCTCTGGGGAAAGAGAGACTCAAAAGAAGAAAGATGGAGTTAAGCCACAGCCTTCCAGGCACGTACCAAAAAAACAGATGGAGCAGAATAACCAAATGTCCACTCAACACCTGGACAATCCATGGATCAGCAAGCAGGATCACAAGATCTGTCCACACAAGACCCCCATGTTGCACTCTCTGGCCCAAGAGAGCAAGATGGTAGAAAAAATGATCGTAACAGCCAAAGCAGGTGGTCAAGAATCAACTGATGCCATCGGTGGTAAACAGGGAAGAAGGAGTGACCGCTATGCCACAACTCTACGCAACGAGATCCAACAGAAGAGGGATCAACTTCAGAAAAGCAGAAGTGCAGCTACCTTGACCTGCTCAAGTGAAGTTGAGGATGACTCTGACATCTGGAAGTCTAATGAGACCTCCACATCGTCTTCTGATGGTTCCTTCACCAACACTTACAAAGATCATCTGAAGGAAGCCCAAGCCAAAGTTCTGAAGGCCACGTCATTTATGAGGAGGGACCTGGAGCTTCCTGGGAACGAATCTGCATCGGATCAACTTCCCAAAAGATCTGGGCCTGTTAACGGGCAGGTCACCCGCATTGGGGCGCGTAAACGGTTTCCTGTTGATAAAAAGATACATTCCTTCTCTGAACCGGATAAGATCAATAAAATAGGAGTTGAGGATAAAGCAGCTGGGTCATTTGTAGACCGATATAAGTTCTTCGAAAGTTCCTGCAAACCAGTTCTCCAAAAGCCCATTCCCAAGCAGTCCCTGCTCAGTCCCAATGAAGACCACAATGAGAGAAAGACTAGATTAACTGGAGACTGTGAAAGCATCCATCAAGCTCCCTTAAAACAAAGTAAATCAAGCCATGCTGACCTTAATACAGAGGAGCAACAACGGCTCGGTACGTTTGCTGAATATGAGGCTACATGGAACATGCAGAAAAAGCCAGTGGAAAGAAGAATAACGGGCAAATACCGTTCAGCGGAAAATATCCTGGACTCAGGCTTGGAGGAATCCAACAGCACAGTGTGTGTTCATGAAAGATCCCGTTCCTCCCCTTCGGCTGACTTCTACCGACAGGTGAGAAGATGATTATTTGTTTTGTCATGATATTGATAATGTTTTTGGTGCCCAGACATCATCTTCAAAAGATTTAGAATTCAATATTCTCCACATTTCATTAGTCAAGTCAAGTCACCTTTATTTATATAGCGCTTTTTACAATACAGATTGTATCAATGCAGGTTCACAGTGATAACATGAAAATAATACAACAAAGTTTGTTTCTAGAGGAAAATTGAATCATCGTCCACCTTAAGTAAGGCAGATCAATAATATTGGTGAATATTAAATGTCTCCAACTAAGCAGGCCAAAAGCCAAGGCAACATTAGATACACAATGCATTGTTTTCTGCTGGCACAGTGGATGAAGTATGATAACGTGATCTTTAAGAAAGGCCAGTCTGTCCTTCAGGTAGAAGAATCTTTGGCATCTGTGTTAATGGATCCACATTCCTTTCAGAAAATCCCTCTGCCACCCAGAAACTCTCCTGTGGAATCTCAGCCTGAAGCCAATGGCCAACAGGAGACCCTTACGACCAGGTTAGGATTTCTTGTCTTGTCTAGGTGTTCAGATACAAGTAAGGGCCTATAATTTATGTGATCTGATAATGTACATATTAGGATTGTAACTGTACACAGAAGTCACGGTTCGGTATGTACCTCAGGTTTGGGGTCACGGTTCGATAAGTTTGGTACATTTACATGCCTCCCCCCTCCCCCTAATTCCTGACTGCTTAAAAATAAAAATTAAGGAATTGTTGATTTGTTGACCAATGCTGCACGGTAAAATGCAACGGCTGTTTTCAAACTTATTGGTTCGATTAACGTGTTGTGTGTAGCCTACAATGTCATTTTCTTTGCATTTCATGCGCTGACAATGGAGTATGCACAAAGTTCAATAGTACGCTTTTTCAAGAAATCACGGAAAAATTTGTAGAAGAAATAGTGCATCAAAGGCTTCCCATTTCCAGGACATGCATATTTCAAAATTGGACTCCAGTGAGACTTTCACGACACAAATGAAACTTTGTCTCATTATAACAGTGGCAACAACTTCATATACTCTTGTCATTTATGCTCATATAGATAAGAGTAAGACATCATTAAAAACTGTAAAGGGTCTTTTATTTGTGTACACTCAAAAATATTTTTGCTTTTGTAAAATAAAGAAAACAAACAGGATGCCACTTTCTGCCGTCCCGGTTTCCTTTCCGTTAAGTTTGTGGAGCGTGTGACAGAAATTAATCTAAACTCAGCGTATTGGCTACTAGCAAGCTGTTGTGTGAACTCTTTGTTTTGGGTAGGCACAAAAATAGTCTCTTCTTCTTCTGCTCTTTTTTCCTGTAATGGCTATTAGCAAACAGCATTGCATTACCGCACGCCCCCCCTTCTGGATTGGAGTGTGGATCGCCTTGACTGAATGTATTCATTGTCTGACTGTATTCATTGTCTGACTGTATTCATTGTCTGACTGTGTGCATTGAACCGTGATGGTTCGGGATAAATACATGTACCATTACACCCCTAGTACATACTGATAATGTCTGTTTAATTGTAATTTCTATTTTACAGAGGATCCGGAAGGGAGCACAGTCCACTCAACATCTCCGAGTCCATTACACTGAATGTTCTGGAAAGTGTTGCCGTGCCTCTTGCCTCGAACCAGAGACCCAAACCTGACACCAGGCAGCCGGCAAGTCTCTCTTCAAATCATCTCCAGGTTCCCATGTCAAAGCAACGTCTTCCTAAAAACAAAGAACCGCAGAAGTCCGCCAAACCCACACAGCCGGATGCCATGTGCCCTACTAGTGCTTCACAGGAATTTAGGGTTCAGACCTCTTCTCCTGAGCCAACTCAAGAGCCCCAAAGACTGATAACTTCACCATGTCCTGCAGAACATCTGGAGAGAGACATGCACCTGATTGCCGCACCAGAGGAGGACCAGAGATCAGACACTGAGGGAACGTTACTTCATACGCCACGTCTTTTGGGTCGATCCTCTCCCAAGCAAAAAACTGATCTGATGGTAACCTCAGCCAGCAAAACACGTTCTCGTTCTCCTTCTCCTCAGTTCTCTCCACAGAAGCTCACAGATGAACCACCTGCAACTGTGCAGAAAAAGGACCAATGCAGGTAACTAGAGTATCAGGTACTGACAGCATATGCTGGTCTGGATGATGAATCTGCGTCATCATTATTGGAAGTTTCACTGCTAAAATTTGCCTAGTACAAGTCACATTTTTAACTCATTATGAACTTGTTCCCAATTGCAGGAGTAAGACGGAGGAAATATCAGAGCCAAACACTGCTGGGCGGAAGGTCCCCATACAGATTGTCTGTGCAGAAAACGGTTCAGAGAGGGAAAACAGAAACTATATGCAACATGGTGAATCATCTAAAACGGGACAACTAAAAAAAACAGATTCTCCAGAGAAATCCAAGTCGCTGTTTATTGCCTACGCCCATCCAGATCCCATCAAAAACGCAGAACATCAAACTGTACTAGACAACACAGAGCCGAGAAGCAAGGGTTTGACCGAACATTCAGAGGAGGACCTGAAACGAGAGGAGCTGGTCAGAGATATCATGGGGAAGGACAAGAGTCTGGTGGACATCTTGGATCAGAGTAAGATGAAGACTACAATGGATCTGATGGAGGGAATATTTCCACAGGGGGAGCAGCTCCTGGAGGGAGTGCAGCAGAGGAGGAGAGCCATCAACAAACAGACGTCTCCCAAAAATACACCACAGAGGTACACTCTTTGAGATGGAGAGGCGAATGGCACAAAAACATGGTCACATTTCACCTGAAAATCAAAAGAGAAAAAATAATTTATATTTTGCATCAATTACAACTATTTTAGTACAATTTAAGAATTGTTTAATTGGGATTTTTTCATGACAGTTAGGTACATTTTTCCTCAAATTGTTTCAAATACTGAAATGCCAAATCTCGTCATTACTGTGATGCATCTAAACGCTGTACTTCTGAGTTTTCTTGTAATCATTCTAATTGATGATTCTTATTAGATCCTCATTATATAAGTGATTCTTAATACAATACGATACATTTTGTGCTGATTTAAATTATACATAATTTCTTCACGCTATGTAAATTAAATTATTTAGCATATTTGTATTATGGTAATGAGCATTTTTTTGAAGGGTAAATTGTCATAAAAATTGCTTAAAAAATCTTAATAGTCCTAAGGTTAATTTTTAAACCAAAATGTCATTTCTTATTTCTTTCCCTTTTTTGTATTTTGGGGTGAAATATGAGCCAGATGATGTTCTTCACAGGTTTGTGGGAATTTTTTGAGCAAAATGTGACATTCCTGTTTTGTCATTTCTCATTTGTTCGTCATTAGCTGCAATACATAAATGTTTTGGCCATCAGCTGTTCTTTTACTAATTGAGTCATGAAGCATTACATCAGTTATCTTTAGAGTGAAAACCTGTTCACTACTGCCCTCTACTGACACACACACACACACACACACACACACACACACACACACACAATATTTTCAATTATCAAATAAACAAAAGTATAACAAGTACAATCTACTTGACTCTAAATCTGTTATGTTTGAGAACTATTAAACTTTATTTACCTGGTGATTTTTCAGAGTATTCCTTTTGCGTGACCCATGAATGTTTGATTTCTGCAGAGTGGAGGACGGTTTGTCTTCGTCAGCGTCGTTGATGAGCAGTTCCTCATATTACAGCACATCTGCACCTAAAGCAGAGCTACTCATAAAGATGAAGGACATGCAGGAGCACATGGAGGAACAGGATTCAGAGGACGAACTTGATTATGACCTGTCCAACAAGAAGGTACAAGGATTATATTCACTATTTTGTTGCATGGTTTTTACTCCTGTTGTGCTATACTGGTAGCAACAAGACAAAAATGCATTGTTGAGAGGAAAAAAAGACATAAGTCACATTTATGTGTGTAAAATGTGTGAATGCGCTATTCAAATAAACGAACTCGCGTACCTCTCATTCGACACAAATACAAATATGTGTGTTTTGCGCACATTCTGTGCTTAACATTAATTGCATTATACAAATTGCAGCATGTTTTTTAAAGCATTCTGGAAAATATGACCGTTGACAATTAGATGGTCTGGTTGATGTCTTTGTAATTGCAGCAAGAGTTGATTGACAGCTTAAGTAAGAAGCTGCAAGTGCTGCGAGAGGCGCGTGAGAGTCTTCAGGAGGACGTTCAGGATAATAACGCTCTAGGAGAGGATGTTGAAGCCACAGTTCAGACCATCTGCAAACACAACGAGCTGGAGAAGTTTCGCATGTTCGTGGGAGACCTGGATAAAGTGGTCAGTCTCCTGCTGTCTCTGTCCGGTCGCCTGGCTCGCGTGGAGAACGCACTCGATAACCTGGAGGAGGGAACGTCAGCGGACGAGAAGGTAACAATTAGATGCATGTCAAATTTTAAAATCAGTATTTCTGTGGTTCTTTTAAAGATTGTGAGATTAAAGTCTCAGCGTTTAATATGATGGAATCAGAACTTGAACTATGAGTCTAAAGTTCACTGAACTAGTCCTAATTTAAAGTGTCCCTATTATGCTTTTTTTGACCTTTCATGTAGTGTGTAATATAGTTTTTTGTGAATGTAAAAGGTCTGAAAAGTTTCAAATGGAGTTTTTGTCTCCCGAAAGAACGACTCTGAACTGCCTGAAACGATTCGTCAGTTATTCCCATCTCACTTCCTGTTAATTTGCATAATGGCAGCCCGTGATCTTCATTGGCTGACTTGGGCAATTATTTTAGGAAGGTGACGATATGATAATCGGCTAGTAGTGACATCAGCGGCAATCCTCCTGTCACTTAAGTGGCCACGCCCTTAATTATGCTGAACTTTAAGGCTTAATATAATTGAAATCGATTAATTATTTTAAGGCATTTTAACATGGGGGTTTATGGGAACGAGTCTCTTTTGGAGCCTGTCTCAAGCGGCCACTCGATGAACTGCAGTTTAAGTTTCGTGTTGAGAGAGAGAGACTGGAAGCGTTTGACCAATCACAACACATTGGGCCGTCTGACCAATCAGAGAAGAGCAGGCTCTCGGAAAGGCGGGGTTTAGAGAGACTGAATCCTTGATCGAACAGACACTGTGAGAACAGAAGTGATGTGCAATGTATATTGTGAGACAAATAAAGTGTTTTTTGACCTTAGATGCATGTAAACCTGTTTTAGGAGACCTCCACAAAAAAATAGGAACTTTAAAATAGCTTAATTAGGGAATTTTAACATTAGTTCTACCAGACAGAGAGAAAAAAAAACACATTTTAAGAATGCTTTGCACAATAAAAACTCATGTGTTGTACTTTCAGCACACTTTGACCGAGAAACGCAAACTGCTGATTCGCCAGCATGAAGATGCCAAAGAGCTGAAGGAAAACTTGGACCGAAGAGAACGTCTGGTTTATGAGATTCTGGCCAGTTACCTCAGCGAAGAGCGTCTGGCAGACTATCGGCACTTCGTCAAAATGAAGTCAGCGCTCATTATTGAGCAGCGCAAACTGGAAGATAAGATCAAACTGGGTGAAGAGCAGCTCAAATGTCTGAAGGACAGTCTGCCGCTGGACCAGAGACTTCTACACTGAACTGATCTAGACGGGACTGGTTCAGCGTGACTACAACAAGACTCCAGATATTGAGCATCTCTAAGCAGATTTCATATTGGACAGATTTATTACGTTCAAAATCATTCTGATAGTCATAGAACTTTTAAATGATTCCAGTTTTCTTTAGCATTGGTGAACTCATGCGTTGAATATCCTCTCACGTTTCAGGGATATGCTGTCTAAAAGTTTTGAAGGATCTCTTTTAGTCCGTATTAAGGTTTTGGTACCTGTATTTCCGTTAAACTAATTAATTTTGCTACTGAATGCTAATGGTGCTATTAACAACAGAATTAGATCTGCTTGTTCTTAACTAGATCCACTCTGAAAACCATTTTACTCATTTCAGTGTAAATGTTTTAAACTTTCCTGTTTGTTTGTTTTTTTACTTAATGAAATAATGAAGGGAGCTTGAGAATATCTCATCTCGTATGTAAAATATTCTTTCAATCTCTTGATTTGTGGCGTATATCCCTGTTTTCCAATCTCACTGTGAACCGGAAGAATCTTTTATTGCAGGCAGATCATATACTGATCATAGATGCGCTTTCAGTGCACTTCTGCTGAAATACATTTGAAATAAAAATAAAACTATTTATATACTGCAAATTTGCTGTTAAGTTCTTGTATGGACAGATCACAACAATAAATTCATCTGCTTTTTATCACACTTGCCATTTGGAAATTATTCACAAACATTTTCATAGTAGTTTTTATTGAATTTACAGTATTATTATTAAGTTGTTTAATGTTTTATCACTTATTCGAAGCCTCACCCACACTTTATGATTTTATGAGTCGCTCTGTTTTCCAATATGATGCAAATGATTTTAAATTCCTTATTGGTTTGATTTTATGATTTGTAAGCCGTGGTCAATCATTCACAGAAACATATTCACAGGCTTGTTGACACTGGATTTCTGAGCTAAAGGAAGTGGAGTTTTACAACGTTTCCAGTCCAACGCTGAGCGTCGATGAAGATGAAGTAAACGCAGACAGAAGATTCATGGATCAGTGGAACATGCTGATATGGTAATACGATCAGTTTTTCATTATCATTTATTTGACACTTAAATTAGATTGTATGTGTATTGATTGAAAATATATTTCAAAATATCCACAAACATCGTGACACAGATGAACCTTGTTTTAAAATCAGTAAAAAGTGACTGTAAAGACAAATATTGTTACAAAAGATTTCTAGTTCAAATAAATGATGTTCTTTGAACTTTCTATTCATCTAAGAATCTTGACGATATATATCATGGTTTAAGCAAAAATATGAGCAACTGTTTTCAACATTGATAATAATCAGAAGTGTTTCATGAGCAGCAAATCATATTCTCCTGATTTCTGAAGGCTGGAGTATTGATGCTCACAAGACTTCAGCTTTGATCACAGGAATAAATGACACTTTAACAGAAAACAGCCATTTTAATTGTAATAATATTTCACTGTTTTTACTGTATTTTCGATCAGCCTTGGTGAGCAGAAGAGACTTCTGACCGGTAGTGTAAATAATTCGTTAACTGAACACCAGGCTTATCATCGTTAACTACTATTGTTCTGACAAATAAGTCATAATTACCTATTAATAATACCTAATAAAAATCTATTAATAATAAATAAACCTAGTGTGTGTGTGATGCAGTGTCAATGCAATAGGCACAAAAAATGACATATGTCCTTTGACTGAAGTATTACATTTCTCTGTTTTTTTCAAAGCAACGGGCTGTTTCAGAGCTGTTTCAGAGAAGACGAGGCTCTTCAGGATGGATGTTTGTCACATTAAGGATCTAAAGGTCTAAAGCATGGCTTATCTCGTCCACACGGCTCATGCCCAGTTCGTGGCTCTCTGGTTCGGGACGGTCGGCTGGATTCTCATCATAGTGACCCTCGGGCTGGTGGAGTGGCGGGTTTGGGAAGTGTCTGACCTGTCTGTGATCACCTCAGGTCTGGCATGGGTGGGTATTTGGAGAGTGTGTTTTTATAGTCACGTTCTGACCTTATCCAACAATCAGATCATGTTCTGTCAGAGGATTGGTTTGTTGGAGTCGTTCACGCCACCTGAAATCGCCTCGGCTCAGGTGCTCCTGCTAGTGGCTCTGATTCTCGGGCTCATTGCAAACGCTAGCGTCGTTTACGGCCTCAGGAATATTTACTTCGGACTGAACACGTTTAAAGCCATCAGACTGGCGTTTTACACCGGCGGGTTTCTGTTCATCCTCACCGGAGCCGCCGCGCTCGTTCCCGTGAGCTGGAATCTCCATTCAGTCATAATCAACCAGACTATAATATTCCCAGAAGAGTTTCTCATGCCTCCCGCTCCTGTAAAGCAGCACATCGGACCCGGTGTCATCGTGGGGATTTTTGCGTCCACCCTGTTGGTCTGTAGCGGGGTGGTCTTTCTGTCCTACAGGGTCCCGGTCGTGCTGGAGCCCAAAGTGAGGCCCTCGTGGAGAAGGATCCTCGGGGACCCGTGTGAACCGCCAGGGAATTGACAATCTAGCTTTCCAAACGCAGAACAACTAACTCATCCTTTCCTCGGGCCATTTTGAACCGAAAATCTTTTTATTTTTTAAAATTTTAAAAGTGTTGTTTCATCAGAGGGGTTAAAGACCCTAGGATTATTGTCGCACTTGAACCACGAATACGCACACACAAAAATTAATGGATTCGACAATCATTCGAGAAGTTTAGTGGTTGAAAAAAAAAAAGAAGTAACAAATCCTTCCCGCACGGATCAATGCTTCAGTACACATAGAAGAACCTAAACATTCTCAAAATTCAAACTAAAAATGCTAAAACTT
>CM060626.1:2613353-2625853 GCA_030578275.1 Meda fulgida
ATGGGAGGATGTTTCATCCACACGGCTCATTATCATAAAGGAAGTGGGCATGAGGCCGTCTGCACCATGTGCTCCTATAGTGAAGAAACCTTTGTATGTAAAAGATGGCAAGATTAGCATGCGACATTATAATGAGTCCATTGTGGAAAGACAACAATGAGAAGTTTCATCTGACAGCATGAACCCGGGTCGAGCAGAACCTCTGAGAAGTTAAACATTTCAGACCAGAGATTGTAAAGTACATGATCAAACACACATTCCTCAGCAGAACTGGGCTTGAATCCATCACACACACGCACGCACGCACGCACGCACGCACGCACGCACGCACGCACGCACGCACGCACGCACGCACGCACGCACGCACGCACGCACGCACGCACGCACGCACGCACGCACGCACGCACACACACACACACACACACACACACACACACACACACACACACACACACACACACACACACACACACACACACACACACACACACACACACACACACACACACACACACACACACACACACACACACACACACACACACACACACACACACACACACGTCTCAGTGAAGAAAACCGAAGGTCACGTTGAACACACTCGTCACTTTCACCGTACAATGTATTAACATTGTTTCTTTCAAGTTATGATGCAGAACAAGACTAAAAGTAAGTGTCCCTTCCAAGATACAATAGATGAAGTAGATGAAATTAAACTGCACATTTCATCATCATAATCAAATCTAGATCTGGTTGTCTATAAATCTCTCATTATATTTGATGTTTTTACTACATTTTTTATATATTGATAATATGCAGGGGAATGCAAAAGTCTGAGAGGAACTATAATAGGAATCTATTTTAAACTTGGAAATTATATATAAATGAAATGCATATAACATTTACATGAAAAATATGTGTGTGTATATATATGCAATTTAATGCAATTTTTTTTACTAGTCTCAGACCTTTGTTTTAAAAGCATTTTAAAATATCATAAATCATAAACATTTGCTTTAAAGTGACAAATTAAAGCCAATTTCACAAAGTTGAATAAAAAATGAAAACCTCCATCACTCCACACATCACATGACAAAAACATTCAGCTGATTTATTGACCGATCATCACAACTTTGGTACTTTGACACGTCAGAGAACAGAAGATATAATCTCTCATTCACTCGCTCTCTTTCAGTGCTTTCAAATATAAAAACACAAACTGACAAGCTGGCGGCTGCTTTTCTGGCAATATTTGGATAATTAGCATAAAATTGTCTTGATATATATAAATGACCTCATAGTCATAAAAGTGCACTTTCTTGGAAAGTTTGCATATTTCGTTTTCATGATTAGTAAACTGTTTCTCATTAGAATCACATTCACATGTGCAGATCTGGGTGTCAAACGAGCTTATAATATGATTCATAAATAGCTTGCAACAGTACTGATGATTTATAATCAAAATTAAGGGTAACACTTTACAATAAGGTTCAGTTTGTTAACATTAATTAACTACATTTAACATGAATTGTTAATTTTAACATTTACCAATACATTATTAAAATCAAAAGTTAATATTATATTTAATAGACCTGAGCTGGCATGAACTATAGTTGTAAGATTAATGCAAATGTATTGCTCATTGTAAGTTGATGTTATTAAATAATAGGACCTTTACTGTAAAGGGTTACCAAATCTGATTAAAAAAAAATAATAATAATAATAAAAAAACAGAAAGTAGCAGCATTTATTTACAATCAACTCACATATATCTGATCAATAGAGGCCATTGGATAATTATCTGTGCAGCAAAACATTAGTTGAAGCAAAACTGTGGCATATGTGTGTAACGGGCCAGAAGTTCAATATCTCACACATATTGTGTCCTGCGTGATGGAGATCGTTCTGCACGCGTACTTCGCGCTCTGTTCAGCGGTATAGACTGGTGTAATGGGCATGTTTCCTCTCGCAGATACAGGCAAGAGGTGACCAACAAGAAACCAGCCACCACATGCAAACACCCAGCGGTCCATCCGAAGAAGAGCGCGTCTCCAAACTCCCAGCGAGGAACCACGCTCGGCACGCTCTCGTCGAAGAAGCGCAGGACCGTCAGGTGCGCCACGTACGACACGGGCACGAGCCCGAGCACTCCTGCAACGAAGCCAAAGATCCCACCGAGCATTTTCAGGGTCCGCTTGGCATCGAAGTTCTCAGTGCGTCTGCAGCTGTTCACCAGGTAGATGCCCGGGATGGAGAAGGACAGGGCGATTAAACCTGCAACCACCGTTGCGCACATCAGGATTCTGGCTAGGCGAATATCAGGAGGGAGACCCAGCAGACTGTCGTACGGCCTGCACTCGGTGACCCCGAGATCCTGCACCACACATGTTCCCCACAACCCCAGCTCGAAGCTCTCCGTGGGCAGGAGCTCCGTGGAGAGCGTGAGCCAGCGGGGCATGGCGGTGGTGAGAAGCGAACACAAGCAGGCGGCCAGCGAGAAACACACACCCAGCAGCTCCAGAACACACACTCCAGGGTCCATGACCACCTCTCCTCCTCCTCCTCCTCTTCCTCTACTAGTTAGTGACTGAGGAGTGGCATGAGTGTTTGCTGAGGAGTCGCCGCGCGTCATCTCTCGCGTCGGGTGGGCAGACGCGCGCTGATCTCTCTCTCTCTCTCTCTCTCTCTCTCTCTCTCTCTCTCTCCCTCTCTCTCTCTCTCTCTCTCTCTCTCTCTCTCTCTCAGCTCAACAACATCATTCACATGTGCAGATCATCTACAAACACACACTCTGGCACAGAGATTCAGTGCGTCAACTGATGTTTTGCACCGATAAGAAGTTAGTGACCTCTTATGATTTGAGTGGATTAGATTAGATTAGTGTCATTAATTAACACTTTACAATAGGTCATATTAGTTAATGAATAAACCATCTGGTGCTGTTCGCGTGTCATGTATAGTCATTTTTTTTTACTATATTTTAGTTTGATAATGTTTTTTATTTTGTATTTTTGGGGGGATTTTATGGTATAAATTATATTTATGTAGTAGTTCAAATCCATTTATTCACTTTTTGAGGATGCATGGGCCTGAAAATTAAATTTCAAACTTAAACTGTGGTAAATCTTGAATGCTTTGGAGCACAGACTTAAGTTTGATCTCTTTTTAAAGACGATATTTGGCAGATTATTGCTGAAGTGAAACAAGTTTAAAAACGTGAACTTGAAAAAAAGTTAAGTTTATTGTTATAAAAAATGCACAAAAATACCAGTCAATTTTTATATTAAATGCATGTTTCAAAACGTGTTTTACTTTAAAACCGCGAGACAATCAAAGTCATAAAGTTGTGCTCAAAATTTGAGGATGATATCTCAAAAAATGAGCTTTCATTGAGATTGTGTTTTAAACGCTTCCAGATGAAATTCACTTCAGTCGTTCGCTCATTTTTGACAGCATACAAGTTTGACTCTTTTTTTTTCAGGATAATTTAATCTTTTCAAATCAGCTCCATGATTTTTGTGTTCACATAGCACGTGTCTAGTGTCTAATGTCTAATTTAACAAGTTTTGTACCATTCCAGTGAAGTAAAAGATAACAAAAAAAAGGTCATAAATTAGAGCACCAGAAGGTTAAATAGCATGATAGCAGGTTACAGTTATTTATCTTTGTTAACGTTAGTTATAAAAACACAATTGTTCATTAGTTAATGTCAGCTCAGGGCCATTAAATAATATCGACATTAACATTAAAGCTAATAATATAAATGTTAATCTTTTTTATGATTAATCATGATTTAGAATATTGTTTTATTGTTAGTTCATGTTAAATGTAGTTCATTAATGTTAACAAAAGGAACCGTGTTGTAAAGTGTTACCCTTAATTTTGATTACAAATCATCAGTACTGTTGCAAGCTATTTATGAATCATGTTATAAGATCATTTGACACCCAGATCTGCACATGTGAATGTGATTCTAATGAGAAACAGTTTACTAATCATGAAAACAAAAATGAACTTTTCCAGAAATTGCACTTTTATGATTTATAAGAAAGACAATGTTGTGCCAATTATGCAAATACTACTTGAAAACCAGCTGCAATGTCAATTTCGTCTGCTTTTATATTTTAAAACACTGAAAGAAAGAAAGAAAGAAAGAAAGAAAGAAAGAAAGAAAGATGAGATCACCCCATGTTTAATTCAATGCACACACTTTTCCAGTGAGAGATATTTAGAGAATTGATTACTTTTACTTTCCTAATTCATGTTCGTGGTCTTACTAATTTATTTCAAAATAAACAATTCATGTACAGCAGGATAAAGAAGGAAAACATGTAAGGAAAAGCTCCACCTTAAACAACATTTAGTTTTAAACAATAATAATAATAACAACGATAAAACAAATAAATAAATAAAAATGTAGGCCTATGTATAGAAATGTACCAAATGTATACCAGAGAAAATTGATGAGTTAAATGACAATACAACTGCATGTGAATTTACTTTAAAATAATTATTAAATTGGTCAGGAAAATTCCCTTAACTTAAATATAGGCCTACCTATATATTATAAACAAAAAAAAAATATATTAATGTCATAAATAGTAAGAATCTGAAGATTCTGAAATAAAGGAGCAGAAGAAATAAAGCCCGGTGTTTTAGTGCTTTTATTGTTTTTAATTTGTTCCAATAGTTGTTAATTAAATGTAAAAGGTTTTGGTTTCTTCTTATGTATGATGAATGAATGAAAATGAATTTTAAAATGACCTGTTCTTTACCTTCCAAAATGTCATTTTGATAATAAAAAAGCGCTTCAACTACGCATATTTATATCATACACACCCCAGTTTACTGGCTTCCGCAATCTTTCTATAGTTTTTTTTTCTGTAAGGACAGTATCGCTAATACCAAGTAAACACACGTTTACTGTAGTAACAATAACTGTAGCTAAGATAAAGATAGATAACCGCTAGTATGTAAATATGATCACATGGTTCCTGTTACTTTTCTCAGCGCGGATCATGACGGACCAATTATTAGGCCTACCTCTTTTTTACAGTCTATGTGACCGCTGGATTTGATACTGATATTTGAAAGGCCTACTTGATTTTTACTGTGCAAAATATCAGAATGCAGATCAGATTTGAATGCAGTTTAATAGAGGATTTGCAAGCGCTTGTTTGGTGTCTCTGCCATAGAGAGTAAAAGAAAGGTCTCTGCGCAGTCGTTGCGCCGCGCTGACGTGCACGCACGCGCAGTGAGCGCCGAATAGACGCCGTGACGTCATCACTGTATGTCGCTGTCCTGTCCTGCTGCGCCAGATTAATCTGATGTTATGATGGATAAACACCTCAAACCATCACTGCATCTCCGATCTTAGTACACGTACAGCGATATGGCGGAGGCAGATGGTGAGATTCATGTTTGTAGGATCAGAATCATCGTGCACATGCTCTGTGTGACATCCGTGTTATTAATATGGATGTATTTTGATGCATGCAGAGTCTGTAATTCATTTGAGTTTATTCAAGCATGTGTGTTTTAACATGCCACTTCCACATCACCTGTGAAATCTGAGGGATACTACTGTAAGGCCTCTGCGTGCAGCGTGTCTATTGTGTGTTTTTCTCATAAGTGACCAACCCAAATGTTATACAGCTAAACATCTGCTGTAAAATATGATAATTAAACGTTACTGCAAAAACTAGACATTGACATGTACCATGTTAGCATTCATTAATATATACATTTACTTTGTGTTTATATAATATGTGTATATATATATTATTATATTTATTTATATAATAAATAGTATGTGTGTACACACACACACATATATACTGTATATATATATATATATATATATTTATATAAGTATATGCATGCATACATACACTACTGTTTTAAAAAAAAAGAAATTAATACTTTTCTTCAGAAAGGACGCATGAAATTGATATAAAGTGACAGTAAAGACATTTATAATAATGCAAAATATTTATTTTTTAATGAAATGCTTTTCTCTTGAACTTTCAAAGAATCCTGAAAAAAATAAATCACTGTTTGCACAAAAATATGAAGCAGCACAACTGTTGACAACTGTGATAATAATCATAAATGTTTCTTGAGCATCAGATCATCATATTAGAGTGATTTCTGAAGGGTCATGTGACACTGAAGACTGGAGTAATGATGCTGAAAATACAGCTTTGATCACAGGAATAAATTACATTTTAAAATATATTCACATAGAAAACAGCTGTTTTACATTGAAATAATATTTAACAATATTACTGGGTTTGTTTTGTATTTTTAATCAAATAAATGCAGCCTTGGTGAGCAGAAGAGACTTCTTTTAAAAACATAAAAAATCTTACCGACCCCAAACTTTTGAACGGTAGTGTATATCTGTGTGTATGTTAGTATTTTATATAAATACAAACTTTACGTTAGATGCGATTATTCGATCTGACAGCACTAATATATATACAGTAATGGTATTAATATATATTAATACCATTACTGTACTATTGTACTGCCACAGTATTTTATAAGAATATGCATTTCATCAGCTGCATGTTGTTGCAATATATACTGTAATATTCACTTTCATAAATGTTTTATTTTATTTTAAATAAACACTTAAGCATACGTATAAAAAATACATATTGATTGTTTCTAATGTATATGAATGTTTTCTGAAGTGCATATTCCTTCAATAGCATCCCAGAATGCACCTCGTGAAGTTGGATGAGTGAATGTCCAGGTTGTGTGTCTGCTAATATAATGATGTTTCTGCGCAGGCACCAGCAGTGCGACTCCCACCGAGGAGATGAACGGCGCCGGGAGCCTGATGGACTTCCTGGACGAGCCGTTCCCAGACGTCGGCACTTATGAGGACTTTCACACCATCGACTGGCTGAGAGAAAAATCCAGAGACACGGACAGACACCGGAAGGTAAAACACCCTGGCAGACGCTGATATTGTGACACACAATCTCTATTTTTGTAGCAGGGGTTTTGAATGTTGGTTTCAGAGCCTAATGCATCCTTACTATGCCATAAATTAGGATGTTGAATATTGAATTTTAGCCTCCAAACTAAAAAAATCCAGTATCTTCCTATTTTTGTTATTGTTCCTGGAACGTACGTTTGAATCATCGGTTAATCATGAGGTTTTGTGTGTGTTTGCAGATCACCAGTAAGAGTAAAGAGTCCATCTGGGAGTTGATCAAGAGTTTGCTGGACGCCTGGTCAGGATGGCTGGTGATGCTTCTGATTGGCCTGCTGTCAGGTGAAGAGACACACCCACTTATGACATCACTGACCCAAACACTTAACATTCAACATGTGTGTCTGGTCTAACACAGGCACGCTGGCCGGAGTGATTGATCTGGCTGTGGATTGGATGACGGACCTGAAGGAAGGAGTGTGTTTGTCTGCGTTCTGGTACAGTCATGAGCAGTGTTGCTGGACGTCTAATGAGACAACCTTCGCCGACAGAGACAAATGTCCTCAGTGGCAGAAATGGGCTGAACTGATGACGGGATACACTGAGGTAGAGTGACGGATAAGTTAAAACTCACTTTTAAGCTATTTTATTTTTTACATTTATCCCAAGGCTGCATGTAGCTTAGTGAAATTATCAAATCGCAAAGGCTGTGCTCATTTACATGCGGATTTCCATCAAAATAAAGTTGCACTGTAATTATGATTATTATGATCATATAAATAACATATTATTTAATTATATTATTTTTCTTAAATTCTAGATTTTTTTATTTTACAGTTAAAATATAAAATATATAATATTTAAAAAGTTAAAATATTTTCTTGTTTTGTTTAATATATTTATTTTGTAAACAAACTTTTATTTTTTTTAAATCACATTTTAAATCGCATTTTTTATCTGAAAAATTAATCTTAAATATTAGATTTTTTTATTTCACAGTTCTTGTTTTTATTTAGTAATTTTGTAAATATTAATAATGATATATTTATATTATATCTTATTATTTGTATTATAAATATAAATAATAATTTAATAATAAATATAAATAATATTCATTTTTTATATATATATATATATATATATATATAATTTGTATTATTTAATTTTAATATTATAATAGCCATATTTACATTTCATCACAAAAAAATTGGTCAAAACTGGTCATATGTGGCACTTTTTATCATAATAATTTCAATTGTATTTTCCTCTCATATCGTGCAGCCGTAGGCTGTGTTCGCCCCCTATACCCTCATTCACTATTCTCCACATTAGGCCGTTAATATAGTTCACTTTTAGGGGGTGAGTGAAATCGAGTGAGTGAATTCGGACCCATTCGGCATGTGACTATCACAGTGCATTATGGGTATTCTCTAGCCATTGAGTGTACAGCGGTTGTACGTTTTGTTATTGCGGTGCAATTGCTGTTTCCTCAAATCGTGCCCTATCTAAGGGTATAGGGAGCAATTTCAGACACATCCCGAGTCTGTAGTCGTCTTCATATTCTCTTATATATCTGTGTATGTGTGTGATCAGGGCGCTGGGGTGTACGTGCTGAACTACTTCCTGTACGTGTTGTGGGCGCTCTTCTTCTCCTTCCTGGCCGTGTCTCTGGTGCGAGTGTTCGCGCCGTACGCCTGCGGATCAGGAATACCCGAGGTACACAAACCGAGCGCAGCTTATGCAAATGAGCTGTTATGGTGCGTTCAAGTCCTCCTGGGAAGTCGTGTTTATATAATTAACGACATGTGCGTTCAAGTCACTTTCTCGGAGTAAGATTCTCTTAATTAGTTACACAAAAATACAGCAAGGTTCTTAAACTCTAGTTGTAGAAAACGAAGAATAAAGAAATGTGCATCAGGTGTGCTTTGTTTTCATTGGTCATGTCAGTCACTGTACAGATCTCCTCATGTTCTGTGCTGGTAGTTAACTTACTTCGCTGTAAATAGAAAAGCCAGACAATATCACTGCTAAATACCTTCAAAGAAAATCCAGAGCTTCCCACTTGTATTTACAACATTGTGGTGACGTTCATGTGCGTTCAACTCGTGAACACCATCTTTATGAGATGCCTTGAACGCACCGTTGTTTTCATCTAGATGTCCACGCGTGTGTTTGTGTGTGCAGATCAAGACGATCTTGAGTGGTTTCATCATCCGAGGGTATCTGGGGAAGTGGACGCTGCTCATAAAGACGGTCACGCTAGTGTTAGCCGTGTCGTCCGGTCTCAGTCTGGGAAAGGAAGGGCCACTCGTTCACGTCGCCTGTTGCTGTGGGAATCTGTTCTGCAGCCTCTTCTCTAAGTACAGCAAGAACGAGGGCAAACGCAGAGAGGTGCCCAAATCTGCATGATGTAATAAATGTTATTGATATGAGATGCAAGTCAAAGGAATCTCCTGAAATCCTCTGCATGTTTGTTTGTTCCAGGTTTTGTCAGCAGCAGCGGCCGCAGGAGTGTCTGTTGCATTTGGAGCTCCAATTGGAGGAGTGCTTTTCAGCCTGGAGGAGGTGCACACACACACGCCCGCACACACACACGCACGCACGCACGCACGCACACACACACGCACGCACACTCACACAAACGCACACACACACACACACACACACACACACACACACGCACGCACGCACGCACGCACGCACGCACGCACACACACACACACACTCACACTCACTCTTACTCTCTCTCACACACACACACACACACACACACACACACACACACACACACACACACACACACACACACACACAGACACTCTCTCTCTCTCTCTCTCTCTCTCACACACACACACACACACACACACACACACACAGAGAAACACTCACACTATCTCAGACACTCACACACACACACGCACTCACACTATCTCAGACACACACACACACACGCTCTCTCTCTCTCACACACACACACACACACACACACACACAGACACGCTCTCTCTCTCTCTCTCTCTCTCTCTCACACACACACACACACACACACACACACACACAGAGAGAGAAACACTCACACTATCTCAGACACTCACGCACTCACACTATCTCAGACACACACACACAGACACGCTCTCTCTCTCTCACACACACACACACACACACACACACACACACACACACACACACACACACACACACACACACACACACACACACACACACACACTATCTCAGACACACACACACACACACACACACACACACACACTCGCACTATCTCAGACAGACACACACACTCTCTCTCTCACACACACATCCATGTACATTTACAGAAATGGCACAAAGTTGAATAACCATGATGCTGTGTGTCTGCAGGTCAGTTATTACTTCCCGCTGAAGACATTGTGGCGTTCGTTTTTTGCCGCGCTGGTGGCGGCCTTCACGCTGCGCTCCATCAACCCGTTCGGCAACAACCGCCTGGTCCTGTTCTACGTGGAGTATCACACACCCTGGTACATGGCGGAGCTGGTGCCCTTCATCCTGCTGGGTGTGTTCGGGGGGCTCTGGGGGACCCTGTTCATCCGCGGGAACATCGCCTGGTGCCGGCGCCGAAAAACCACACTACTGGGCAAGTATCCCGTGCTGGAGGTCATCGTGGTGACGGGAATCACAGCGATCCTGGCCTTCCCGAACCCGTACACACGGCGGAGCACGAGCGAGCTGATCTCAGAGCTGTTTAATGACTGTGGAGCGCTGGAGTCTTCACAACTCTGCGATTACATCAACAATCCCAACACGACCCGTCCCGTGGACGACATCCCGGACAGACCCGCCGGGCCCGGCGTTTACAGCGCCCTCTGGCAGCTCACGCTCGCGCTCATCTTCAAGATAGTCATCACCATCTTCACATTTGGCATGAAGGTGAGGCTGTTATTTATATGTTATTAGAACTGCATAATATATAAAGAATAATACATTTACATGCATAATACATAAATAAATTCTGAGAATCACGTTTTTGTTTCAAATAGAGATTACGATTCTGAACAGACTAAAAAACTAAATAAAATAACAAGTAAATTACTTAATTAAAGGTTCTGACAAAATATTATCAGTCTATTTTCAAATGTTTAATTAATTAGAATTAATTTTTAAAAGAAATTGGTTTGAATGATTGATTCCATCACTTACTCATAATACTGGATGAATCAGCGTTTTTGAACAAATCTCTTGAAATGAATGATTCAATGAATCACTCTTAAAGACTTCACTTGTTTCAATACTGTATGAATCAGCATTTTTGAACAAATCTCTTTAATAAATGGTTCAATGAATCACTCATAAAGACTTCACTTGTTTCAATACTGTATAAATCAGCATTTTTTAATGAATCTCTTGAATAAATAATTCAATGACTCACTCATAAATACTTTACCTGTTTCAATACTGGATGAATCAGCGTTTTTAAACGAATCTCTTGAATGAATGATTCAATGACTCACTAATAAAATACTTAACGTTTCAATGCTGGATGAATCAGTGTTTTTGAACGAATCTCTTGAAATGAATGATTCAATGACTCACTCATAAATACCGGTACTTCACATGTTTCAATACTGAATGAATCAACATTTTTGAACAAATCTCTTTAATAAAAGGTTCAATGAATCACTAAAGACTTCACTTGTTTCAATACTGGAGGAATCACCGTTTTGAACAAATCTCTTGAATAAAAAATTAAATTACTCACTCATAAATACTTTACATGTTTCAATACTGGATGAATCAGAGTTTTTGAATTAATCTCTTGAATGACCGATTCAAAGACTCACTCATATACTACTTCACATTTCAATACTGGGTGAATCAGTGTTTTTGAACGAATCTCTTGAATGACCGATTCAATGACCAATACATTGAAGCAGCTTGTCTAAAATGGGTAAAAAACTACAGTAACCTACAGATCTGTTCATCTAAACTGTTTATATCTGACACCTGGCAGTGAATGCTTTATGAGCAGTCGGATAATCCCTCTCTCTCCCTCTTTTAGTTATGAGAAAGAATCATATTTATCGTCGAAGCACAACCAAAACAATGTTCTTCTGCAAAATGCATGCGGCTGTTTAACCGTTAGAGCCAGAAGTTACAGCGTTCCTTTAAAGTTTAATAAAAGCATGATTTTTCCAAAGCCAATACAGGGTACCCGCGGGTCTTAAAAGCCTTGAAAAAGTCTTGAATTTGATCATCTCAAATTAAGGCCTTAAAAGCCTTGAATTTAGTATACAAAGTCTTGGATTTCGTTACAAAGGTCTTATTTAGTTTTTACCAAAAGTAAAGTAACTGCAGTTTGACTAAAAGTTGACAAAAAATGCAAAGACTTTTCGTCAACTACAACTATAAAAAACAGGATGACTCAAATGTGATTAAGACCAATAAGCATTTTCGTCTGAAGACTAAGACTAAATCAAAAATGGCTGCCAAAATTAACACTGGCCTACACACACGTGCGTGCTACAATGCTGTTGCGTATGTATTAAATATGACTGATATA
>CM060626.1:2630853-2633353 GCA_030578275.1 Meda fulgida
CAAAAGTTTGAGGTCAGTAAATAATACTTTTATTTAGCAAGGACACATTAAATTGATCAAAAGTGACAGTAAAGATATTTAAAATGTTACAAAATATTTCAAATATTTATTTTGAACTCTGTTCATGAAAGAATCCCAAATGTATCCATTTCCACAAAAATATTAATCTGTGTTCAATATTGATGATCAAATGTTTCTTGAGCATCAAATCATGATATTAGAGTGATTTCTGAAGGATCATGTGACACTGAAGACTGGAGTAATGATGCTGAAAATACAGCTTTGATCACAGGAATACATTACTTTTTAAAATATATTAAGATAGAAAAATATTTTAAATTGCAAAAATATTTCACTTTTTTTTTTTTTACTGTATTTTTGATCAAATAAAAGCAGCATTGGTGAGCAATGAGCAATTGGTTAACCAACCCCAAACTTTTGAAAAGTAGTGTGTATTTGTCATATAAATGATTTGTACATGATGTCGGTCGGGTTCTTGGCTTAAAGCTGAAATGCATTTGACAGGTTAAATCAGGCAAACATGGAAACAGGTGTGATAAAATCACCTTCATTAGACGAGCTTGTCTAATCAGCGAATCAGATATGGTTAAAACGGTTGATGACTAAACTACTCTTTCTCTTACATCAGACGTTTGCTTGGAATCATTACTAAGAAGGATGTTCTGCGTCACATGGCACAAATGATGAACCAGGATCCTGAATCGATCATGTTCAACTAGCAGAACCGTCACAATCCTGTAGTTACCAAACTCACGTCTTCATGTGGCCAAAACAGGATGGAGTGTAGATACGAGTGTTGGTTTCCTCTGTTGTTTTGATTTTTTTTACAGCTGCTTTTGCCATATTTATATTTAACGTGCATTACTGTAAGCCGATGATCAAGCTGATGATTTGCATTGAAAATGCAAAGACATTATGACAGATTTGACTGTGTTTTTGAAGCTAAAGCTGCTATAAAGGACGTGAAAAGTGCAGATGAATCTTGTTTCATTGGTATGTCAGTTTTTGTGAGTTTATTATATTTGTTTATTAAATAATATATCACAATGCTAAAGGTCAAAATGGAAAAAATAATCCAGAACACTAATCTGCTGTAAATACAGTAATGAGCGTTTCTTCCAACACTGTCATTATTTATTCATTCAATGTGAATGTTAGTTTTGATCAACAATGGTGATTTTTTTTTCTTTTCTTGTATTGAAACATGAATATTGTCATTAAGATACACTGCATCTGTTACAGCAACTGCTACTCCAGTTAAGCACATAAGACTGAGGGTGTTATAATAAACATATTATTGATAAATAGTATTGTCATTGCATTATTTTATTATACTCTTTAATTAAAAAAATATTTTCAGAACGTACAATCAAAATTATACATGACTCAAAAGATAAACTTAAAAGACACAGCGAGTTAAATGTTTTTGTACGATTATTTTACATTATATGAATTCTATAAAAACTATTTAAAAAAATTGAGAACTGTAGCACTATACATAAATGTGCATATATTTATGTATCAAATGCAAAATAGTACCAAAACATTCTGAATATTATTATTATAAAACCAAGAGAATAATCTGCTACTGCATTTGTTTTTACAGTAACATTTACAGGTCAGTTTAACATACCACATTAGAACAACACCAGGGTGAGTCATTTATTACTTAATTGTAATTTTAGGGTGAACTATCCCTTTAACTTTTAAATGCTGTAAAAATATATTGCGTATAGTTACTTCATATTAACTAATGCATTAAATAATGTTAACAAATAAGACCGTATTGTAAAGTGTTACCACAAAACTTCAAAAAAAATATGAGAAAAGGATGCAGTATGCAATGATAAACATTTCAAACAGTAGTATGCTACATTTTCACATGCGAGTCGCGTCTAGTTATAATTTCTGATGTAAAATTGTTATACTTTTTCAAATAATAAATCAAATGTTTAAATCCTGGTTCAAATCAGTTCCAGTTAATTTATCATGGTGGAAATGTAAAGTTGAGTGCATCAGGTCATCCAGGTACTCCATGCATGCAGAAAACGTCACCACATGCACCCTGCGTACTGCAAACACAGCAGCGCGCATGTTAGCATGCGACTGCAAGCGCTCGTGTCCTGCTCTAACTCAAGGGGACCGAGACTATCGTGGGCAGAGGGCCGATCGGAGGAGGTCTGTATTTCTCCAGACGCATTAACCTGCGGAGAACATCGTCCCGGTCTGAGGGCCAGCTGAAGACGTGTGTATTCTGCAGCCAGGTGGGGACGTAACTCTGAGGACCAGAACACAACAGGTCCTGCGTCAGTCCTGAGAAACCTTGCTTTGTTTGCAAATAGAAGCTGAAATGATGTTGATATTTTGCTTCAGTAGATGTGAAGAGTACAGGTGAAACTCAAAATTTGAATATCGTTCAGTAATTCAAATTAAAAGGTTAAACTTATATATTAAGTTTATAACTATATACATATGCATG
>CM060626.1:2635853-2668353 GCA_030578275.1 Meda fulgida
AACGCTCTTCACAGAGCGCTTACACACATTCACACAGAAAGCGTTTTTCCATTGCAATGCACTAATGTTTTTCCACGGAAACACGCTAGCTGGACGTCTTTAACCGTTGCACTCGGGTCTCGCGTGACAGCGTTTAACACACGGCGCTAAAGTTTAAACTAAAAAAAGTGTGCTTTTTTTTCGTTCCATTGACCAGCGTCTCCCGTTTTCAACAGCAAATCCCAGCCCGTACACACGGAAGCTTTTAAAAGCAGTGTTTATCGGCGGGTAACAAATATACCCAGTAATCGTTACTAACTACTAATACTGCAGAAATGCTGTATCGTCACATTTTTTACATTTCAGTACCGAAGTACAGGCACTTTTGACAACCTTAATAATAAACTCTGAATTCTTGCAATTCCAATAACTTGCCATTCTGACTTTTTGAGATAAACTCACAATTGCAAGAATTAATTGTGAATTAATTCGGATTTGAAAGCAATGTCTTTTCTTATGACCATACGTGTTCAGTTGTTGTAATATGGGCTGGTAAAAGGACTTTTCAGAATATCCACTTGGTGTATCCACTTGTCTGTACTGCATCAGACCTGTAAAATAAAGCAAACAAAAATGTAGACACATAGAATAAACTCATATAGCAGTGATTCTGAGAGTTCACGGTTGAATGAACGTGTCATTTACTCACTGTATGTCATATATACAACATAGAGGCGAGTATGATGGGTGGAACATATTTATTTCTACTTCTCTCAATTAGAACAAACTCATGTTACAACCTCCATTAGTAATCCATAGTTTTTTAGAAAACTATCCAGAAATCAAAATATGCATCTGGAGAACCTATGTTTTCAATATTTTAACCACCAAAGAACCATATACTAACTCAAGAACCCTATAAAAACAACAAAAAAGGCATCTTTGGTGAACAAAGTGCTGCGTTTAAACCTTTAATTTGAGGTATACTTCCATTCAACAGTTTGGGGTCTGTAATATTTTATAATGTTTTTGAAAGAAGTCTCTTCTGCTCACAAAGGCTGCATTTATTTGATCAAAAATACAGTAAAAACAATGAAATATTATTACAATTTAAAATAGCTGTTTTCTAAGTGAATATCTAGTAAAGTGTAATTTATTCCTGTGATGAAATCTGTATTTTCAGCATCATTACTCCAGTCTTCAGTGTCACATGATCCTTCAGAAATCAGGATAATATGATGATTGGATGCTCAAGACACATTTATTTTTAAGATTGTTTGATGAATAGAAAGTTAGAAATTAGAGATTTTGAAATGGAAATCTTTTGGGTTACACTTTATTTTAAGGTGTCATTGTTACAGTGTAATTATATATTTAAGTACTGAGTAATATACTATAATAATAGTACTACAGGATTAGGATTTGGTTGAGGGTTAGTTGCATGTAATTATGCATCTTTTACTGTTATTACTATGGTGAGTACATTTAACAAGGACACTGTAAAATAAAGTGTTACCATCTTCTGTTACATTATAAATGTCTTTACTGTCATAATGCATCCGTACTGAATAAAAGCAACCCCGAACCTTGGAACATTATGATAAGTTTGTCCTGTAACGCACCTGAGGGTCTGAAGGGCAGCTGATGTCCCGGCCTGGAGCCGCAGTGATGATGAACGGGGGTCATGTGACGTGGAGGAGGGCGATACTGACCACAACACTGCATGTAAGCGCCGGGGTACGAGGGCGAGGAATAATGGTGTGTGTTCACAGACGGAGGAAACGAATGCAAAGATCCTGGAAGCTCTAGACTCGGGCCACAACTGCCTGGAAGAGAGTGAGAACTGCTGGGGGAAAACGAGCTGCTCTCTGAGAGTGTGTGATAGATCGCAGAGGGAAGACTGTGAGGAGAACCCGAGGACAACCAGCCCTTGTGATCGTCCCAGCTGGGGAAGGGCGTCTGATGGGCGTACGCTGAAGACTGAGGGTAACTCTCCGCGTTATGCTGGGGAATAATCTGCACGGTTGTGGAACGGTTATTGGCGACGTCTGGGTGAAGGTCTGACTCAAAATCTTCACTCATGGTTTCGTCGTTCTCCTCTGGACAGTTTAGAGACGAGTGCTGATGGGCCATGTGGGTCAGGTGTCTGTATAAAAGATGAGAAATAGCATATTCATTTTTTATGTGGTTTTGTGCTGAGCCCCTAACAGAACGTAAAATATGAGATGGGGGGGAAATTTGTATATCAATGCTTTTGCACTCACAAAACTTTCGTGATGGAAATAATATTGAGAGAGAGAGAGAAAGCAAATGTCTTGTGAGCTAATGCAAAGTTTCTCATGGGAATGCATTTGTTTTGCAAGCCAATATTTATAAGAAGTGGCATGGGATTTATAGAGACCACAGAGAGTCAGGAACTCGGTTTTACGTCTCATCTGTGCTTTTTACAGTACTAGTGCCCGTGCAAAATCAGTTTTTGTGTGTGTTTTTAGTAATTGTTGGTTTGGTGTGTTTGAGTTCTCATTGTTACAATTACACAGCAAAAAGTTCAGTGACATTTTTATTTGTGCATGGTAGAAAGCAAATACTGATACTGACATAATGACATACAATAAATATGGAAAATTGACCTACACGATTCAGGGAGCACGACACAGTGAACCCGAAGAAAACGCTACGCTTCAGCAAACAGTTTGTGTTTGAAAAGGTTTTTGATGAAAACATTCCAGGATTTTTCTCCATATAATGCACTTTAATGGGACCCAAACGGTTCAAGGTCCAAATGAGCGTTTCAGTGCAGCTTCAGAGGGCTTTAAACGCCACCAGACGATGAATAAGGGTCTTATCCAGCGAAACGATCCGTCATTTCAAAAATAAATAAAAAAAGTTTAAGTTTTATAAGCACAAACGCTGGCCTTGCTCTGTTCGGTGATGCGCGTTCGTGACGTCCCGTAATACACAATTACGTTGAAAACGTCTCACCGAACAGAGCAAGGCGAGCGTTTGTGCTTATAAAACTTAAACTTTTTTATGTATTTTTGAAATGACGGATGGTTTCGCTGGATAAGAGCCTTATTCATCGTCTGGTGTCGTTTAAAGCCCTTTGAAGCTGCACTGAAACGCTCATTTGGACCTTGAACCGTTTGGGTCCCATTGAAGTCCATTATATGGAGAAAAATCCCGGAATGTTTTCATCAAAAACCTTCATTTCTTTTCGACTGAAGAAAGAAAGACATGGACATCTTGGATGACATGGTTTTTCTTTTTAAGGTTTTACTTTAGTTAGTAACGATTACTGGGTTTAAGTTTTTTTAAAAGTGAACTAATCCCTTTAGTGTCGATTGTAGACGCTTGCGTGTCGACTAGAGACGCCCCAGGTAATTAGATTTCAGGTATGTAGTTAGGTTTAGGAAAAATCTACCACAGAGTACAGCATAATAACATTCCTTTTTAATTGATTATTAAAATGTTTAAATAAGGTTTAGCTATACATGACAGAGGTCAAGATCAATCTTTTCATTACTACTGGAGTTTGCTAAGTTTCAAATGACTAATAAACAACAAGCACAAACTACGCAAAAGCGGCGGCCCGTCTGAAGCACTCAGTGTCCAAATTCATTCACTCCTTCAAGTGGACTAATGTAGGGAATGGTGAATAGGGGGCGATTTCAGACGCAGCCCTAGTTTTTCTCCACAGGTCTCCTATCCAGCTACTTTGTGTTTTTACACAAGAGTAATTTTATTTTTTTCCATCACCATGCCAACCTTTGGGGGTTCATAGTTTTGACATTTAATGAATGAATAATAATTACTAAATAAAAATAATTTATTTTGCTTTATGTCACTCCAAATTCATATGCTGTTGTTTTTTTTATGTGAAATATAACAAAACATGCTTGACTTTCAATTGCAAAAACAGATCAGTGAGCGCAACAACACAAAAACCCATTTAAAGAATCATAACAGAAGTTCATAGAATATTCAAAAACTTCTCTAGTCATACAGTATGATAGATTTGGGTGAAGAATAGCCTAAGATAATAATAATAATAATATAGCGCTATATAAATGTAATTAATTATTATTATTATGTGAAATGTTTGTAAAATAGAGCTTGTGGAGAAAAGTACAGTTGACACAACAAGTGCTGCTCATGCAATAAGGGGCTGCAGTTATTTTAATGTTCAGCCACGAGCGCATGTTTGCACATCAGTGAATCCTCACAGACTGGCAGAAACCAAGACGACTTCTGAAAGCTGTCAGTGACCAGGTATGGCGGCACAAGAAAGAGGTCAGAACTGTTTTCTACAGGGAAAAAAAAATAGGCCTTAGTGTAACATCCACCCATGCAGTGTCCCTAAATAGGACACACTGCGTTATGACTCTTTATCTCTGTGTGCTGAGATTCTGCTGCTCATGCAAAACTGCAGACCACAAGACGGAGGGATTTTGCCATGCAAGCAGTTACACAAAACTTCAACCTTTATACAGTTACACAAAACATCAACCTTATACAACATATATCATGATTCTGTCTTACTAAGCGTGATAAATGTAGTGAAGTGGTGATGGTTCATCAGCTTTCAATGCAAAGCAAACTCAATAAAAATGAGGCAAAAGGAAGAAGACATTCGGCAGGAAGAGTCAATTTGATAAAAAAAAGACGAGTATTTTTGCTTTATCACTGATAATCTGATTCAAATGTTTCCAGACACTTGGCAAATAAACCAAGAGAGAGAGAAAAAAATTATATAAATATAGATAGTGTTGGGTAAGTTACTCTAAAAAAATCAATTACTGTATTAATTACTCTCTCTAAAAAGTATTGCATTACTTTCTAAATCCCATTTAAATCTCGTCCAGTTGAACAACATTACAAAGATAGTCATGAAACGGCTCATTTAATTCTTTAAAATAAACTATATACAATTGCATAACTTAATATTGAGCTGATGTGTAAAGAGAGGTGACGTTAAAAACATAGGCTTCATTTTAACATTACATTTTGATGCAATGAACTGTAATGAAATCAGAAAATTTTGTTGTAATCTCTTACTTTACTTTTTCAAGGGAATATATTTGGTATGACAAAATCATTTGTATGGATATTCTTAAAAGTATGATCTATATTTTAGTATATAGTCTACTATTTGAGGAACAGGCAACATTCTGATGATTTGTGCATGAAAAACAGAAATGACATGTTATGCCCTAAAAATTATGAAATTAGTTTCTCGTCGTTATGTGACTTTTATTATTTATGAAACTTTAGAAACTCACCTGAGCGCGAACACAAGTCACAGTCACTTCAGGAAGTCAGACAGTTTCATTTGACATTTCAGTTCTTGTTTTATCCCTTTTGACAACGATTTAGACAGAATATAACGCATATTTCGATAATAACTTAATATGTCAGCATTCAGTGCCAAACGACATGTTATCAAAGAGCGTTTTTTGGATTTATGTGTCGTCGGAGGAAGATAATGATAATGGGAGGAGTAAAATAACACGTGAACACATGAACAGCTGTTGTTGAGCGCCAATTATGATGCATATAAAACTTTACATTTTTAAATCTTCATTTTCTTTACTTGACGTTGGTGAAAAATAATATTAACAAGCATTTGGGAAGTCTGCATTTCAATTTTATTTAAATAATAATGAAGGCTCAAGGAGTATGGCAAGCCATTTTAACATTTATTCATTCACAGGATATGAACTCCTGATATCAACAATTTTCACAAATTAGAATGCTAATTATTGATATCAGGAAATAGATTTCCACTAGTAAAAATGTTAATTATTGATATCAACAATGACGTCATCATTTACAGAAATATGGATAGTTGATATCAATAATTAAATTTCAACTTGTAAAACCTATAATTCTTGATATCTGTAATTGTATTTTCACTAGCTAAATATCACCATAGACTGCCATTCGAATTCCATTATTGATGTCAAGAACTGATTTCTTACTAGTTGAGATTCTTACTAGTAAAATATAAGTAAAAATATATAAAAAAAATACTGATTTCAAGAACTCAATTTTCACTAATTGAAATGTTAATTCTTGATATCTGTAAATGTATTTCTGATATCAAAAATTAGGAAAATAATTTCAGATGTCCAAAATAGTTTTATTACTGGTAACAATCTCATTACAGATATCAGAAATTAACATTGTCACTAGTGTATGGAAAGCCCTCGAGCATTTATTCAATATCCTACTAATACGCATTTATTTCATCTTACTAGTAAGACTTTTGTTCAAACTAGTTTGACAAAATGGCGAACTAGTAGACCAAAAGTCTCAACTATTTGGCTTTTTGATGAACTAGTGGCCATCTGGACCGAACTAGTAAAGCACAAAGGCGTACTAGTTAACTAGTGAGCAGCAAAACCTTTAACATGTTAACTAGTCAAACATAAATTCGGCTTACTAGTTGACTAGTGGACGGCAATTTTCTGCACTAGTTAACTAGTGAGCATTTTGGCTCTCACTAGTTAACTAATAACGCCCAAAATGTCCACTAGATAACTAGTAGACACGTGTTGGAACTTACTAGTTTTCTAGTAAGGCAAAAATTGTCATACTAGTTAATTAGTACGAGCTAAAATGTCTACTAGCTAACTAGTTGACGCTTTTTTAGACCTTACTAGTTAACTAGTAAAAACATTTTAAACCTTACTAGTTAACTAGTGAAAGCCAAAATGCCCACTAGTTAACTAGTTGAACTGTTTTTTACTTTACTAGTAAACTAGTGACTCTCAAAATGTCTACTAGTAGTACTAGTGGAAGCAAAAATGCTGACTAATTAACTAATTGCACAAAATGCTAATAAGGGGGTGGTAGCGGGCGCAAAATTTACATTTTTGGCAGGAGGGAATTCTTGATGGACAGCCAATAGAAAGGTTTAAAATATGCCCGCTACCACCCCCTTCTTAGCATTTTGTGCAACTAGTTAACTAGTCAGCATTTTTGCTTTCACTAGTACTACTAGTAGATATTTTGAGCATCACTAGTTAACTAGTAAAGTAAAAAAGTTCAACTAGTTTACTAGTGGGCATTTTGGCTTTCACTAGTTAACTAGTAAGGTTTAAAATGTTTTACTAGTTAACTAGTAAGGTCTAAAAAAAGCGTCAACTAGTTAACTAGTAGACATTTTAGCTCGTACTAGTTAACTAGTATGAAATTTTTTGCCTTACTAGAAAACTAGTAAGTTCCAACACGTCTCAACTAGTTATCTAGTGGACATTTTGGGCTTTACTAGTTAACTAGTGAGAGCCAAAATACTCATTAGTTAACTAGTGCAGAAAATTGCCGTCCACTAGTTAACTAGTAAGCCGAATTTATGTTTGACTAGTTAACATGTTAAAGGTTTTGCTGCTCACTAGTTAGCTAGCACGCCTTTGTGCTTTACTAGTTCGGTCCAGATGGCCATTGGTTCGTCAAAAAGCCAACTAGTTGAGACTTTTGGTCAACTAGTTCGCCATTTTGTCGAACTAGTTTGAACAAAAGTCTAACTAGTAAGATGAAATAAATGCGTACTAGTAGGATATTGAATAAATGCTCAAAGGGCTTTCCATATGGAATTGGTATATCAACTAGTAAGAAATCAATTCCTGATATCAACAATTGATTTTTAATGGCAGCCTATGGTGAGATTTAATTAGTGAAAATACAATTACAGACATCAGAGATGTATAATTTTCACTAGTTCAAATGTAATTCTTGATATCAAGAATTCGTATTTCTGAGAGTGATTAAGTCATTGTTGATATCAAGAATTAGCATTTTTAGTAATAGAGATCTAATTCCTGATATTAGGAATTGGTATTTTAACTAGTGAAAATTGAATTGTTGATATCAAGAGTTCATATCCTGTGCATGAATAAATGTCAATACGGCTTGCCATACTGGTAGATGAAATTGAGTTCATTAGACAGCAGATGGCGCTCTATCTCGGCTGAATCTGGCGCATGCGCAGTGTCATCTTGATTTTTGAAGCCGCACAATGGGCGGAGATTTCTGCTGTTTCCTTCCAAATATCAACTGATGATCAACCCACGGGAAACGGTTCCCATGTAGAGAGGGTTTAGAGCGAGATATGCCAGGTACGTCCGTTATCAAACGAGCTTTTTCCACAGCCTTTATCACTAGTTGCGTTATGACTCAGTATGGGCTTTGCATGCATTATCAGGAAAAGTAGTTTATGCATACAGTAATATTCAACAGCATTTGCCACACTGGATACATTCTTACTGTCATGCATGCATGCAAAACGAACATTAGCTATACTGTGACATTGTAGTTGCATCTTGTTTCTTTCCATCTCGATCATTGTTTGCATTAATTTAATCATTAGTCATTCTGTACACTCAGTTAGGTTGGTCTTCCTTTTGCATTTTTAAAAGTCACCCCCAAACATTTGACTGTACAATTAATGTTAGACACTATATGAATCTAGTATATAGTTTAATTACAATTTGATATCATGTGAAAGAATGCGCGTGCAACTAAAAGGAAATTAGAGTAAAATTCTGTGTGGCATTTAAAACAACAACAACAACAAAAAACACGCGAAATACAGGTACTTTTTTATTAGTCATGTAGAGATATGCAAAATGTCATATTGTATCTTTTCTCCAATAAAATATCTTAACATCATTAAAACCAAACATTTTCTTCTGGAACTTATTTTAGCATAAGTGAAAAATGTCGCCAAGACAAATGACACTTGAATTATATCTACTTATATATCTATATGCTGTATAGGCTACTATATATAAATTATATATACTAATATTAGTAACATATGTATTAATATCTCATCCGGTTTTGCTTGGGAGGTAAATGCATTTTATTTGAATGATGTTTAAGCAGGTTAAATATATCGGTTAAGAATTTTTTTTGCATGCACTTGTTATATTTTGTGTGTAAAAAAAAAAATGCACGTGAAGTTTTTATATTTTAAAATATGTTAGGTGGCGCGCTCGTTGTAAACATCGTCTTTTTGGGCCTCGTGCACTAATAACAACCACCATTCTTCACCGTTACCAAGCAACGATATCCAGCCGCTTGCTAGTATCGCTAATGTTTTATCCTTATGTTTTTATCGTGTTGTTCTTAGCGCGTAATCCTCGTTGAGTTCTCCCTGAAAGGCCCGGGGTTTGTTTAGCATGTAAGTGTTGAGCAGCCCGTCCTGTTTATACTGAGATCTGTTAGCTAGACAGCTGCTAAACAACTGCTCGGTGAAATTAAACACTGCTAAAGTTAGGTTAGCAATCACAACAGCTGCTTCATTAATGCTTAATGGTGAACTGTGACTGCTAATGTCTTCAAATATAGGGTACATGTGTGTTCTCACGTGACACATGATGCATGTGACATCATCTTTTGTATTTGAATCACTTACAAGAAATTACCATGTCAAATACAGTGTTTATCATACCATAAAATGTCATAAATATCAAGGTATTACTGCCACTGTACTTTGTTATTTGAAAATTCAAAGTAATACTGTGCGTTTTCATAAGTTGATCATTGTTTTTACCATAGGACAAATACAAGTTGAGGCTATTATAGGGATGATAACAAAATTGGGTTTTTGAGAGAGGAAAAAAAAATTTCACGTATAAGTCGCATTTTATTAAACATTATAAACACTAAACACAGGGTGTTTTGGTTCCTCTCTCCCCACAAAAAATTCTTTCAGTTTAACGATAATCAGAACAGAACAAGCATGAAAATAAAAGCAGCTATATACCCAACTAACAATTTTTGTTTCCTTGAGCGTTCTTTTTAAAGGTGTGTGTTTGGTTAGCCAATAACGTTTTCTTAACAGAAATAAAATGTTGATTTTTGGTTTGAAGAATGTTGTTCTAATATTATCCTAACGTTCCCCCACCTTCAGTTCATCATGTTTATTCGGTAACACTTTTTTTGTATTGTCCTTGTTTCATGTATAAACCAGGGCTTGACATTAACACCTGCCATTTGGCCAAATGCGTGTGTATTTCAGCGGCGGCGTAAAACTGTCTCTACTAGCCACTTTGGCTGGGTTGAATTTTTTATACATTTTTCAATTGTAGTCTTTTAAAAGGCATCAGAAATAATAAACAAAGTGCAATGAGTGTTGTCCAAAATATTGTTTTTTTTCGATACACATCGATTCTGAAATATCTGAAACTCTTCGATACCAGCTGCTCTTTCTCTCTCTCTCTCTCATCCCTCCGGCAGCAAGTGACACACAAACCCGCCTCTCCTCACTCACTCACTTCATTTGCTCCAGATGAATATTGTTGGTGTTACAGGGCTTGAATTTCAGCGTGGGATTGCGCGTATTGCGTATAATTTTACTCATTCCTGCAGATTTTGTTCTCATACCCAAAGTGCGGCACATAAAGCCGCCTCAGTGCTAAATTTAGCTATTTTTCGCTTCTTGTTGTGCTTAAACATTGAAATACACACATAATAATGTCGAAATGCCGGTCTTGGTGAGTATTCACGTAAACATAGTCAGTTATGTTTTACGTGAACGTAAACAGTTGAGAAAGCGCATGTGTAACAGTATAACGGATCCATGCGTCAGGTCTTAAAGTGACAGCAGCCTAATATACCTACTGCCAAATTATGAGATAATACTAATAATATACGGCAGTTTTTGCCCATGGTATGGATGTCAAAATTGTGACCAGTGAAAATGCAGAGTAGCTCGCCACAGTGACTGCTGAGCAAAAAAGTTAATAGCATGCCATGGTAATCTAACAACTATAAATTATGCATTAATTACATGCAACTAACCCTAAACCAAACGCCCTAACCCTAGAGTAAGTACATGCAGTTAAATTTTATTACTCAGTACTTAAATGTATATTAACACTGTAACAAGGACAACTTAAAATAAAGTATAACCATTTATTCTTACATATATGTACATTCTTTTATCAGTATTATATGAACGCTTATAATCGGTATTAAAAAAAACATATCTTGTTTTTATTTATTGTTTAATTTATAAAGATAATCCGAGCACGACCATCATAGAAGATTAAATTTGTCCATTACTATGTAAGATGATGCAGTAAGATTTATAGGTTTATAATGATCATTCAGTTTTTGCCAGACTTTTTATAATACTTGACCTGTGAATAAATAACTATTTTAATTTGCATTGCAGAGCCCTGAGACGTGGACCTGGACTTCGTTACAATGATGGACTGGCGGTTTGACACGATTTCCCCGCAGAAGGTTTTGCACCAGCACTGATAGAGCCGTCGGTTATAATATCAACACATGTTGCACCGGTGCCGTCCACAATCCCGCATTCGCATTTCCTGCGGCCTCTTGGATTCTGTCTTTGGATTAACAAGATCACAGGTTGTTTTCAGGCCAGTATTTGTGTTTTTATGTGTTGTCTTCCTGAGTCGAAGTCATGGAGCCCAACATGGAGTACATAGTGGCGCAGGTCACGCAGAAAGAGGTTGGACGTCGGTTTCAAGTTGGACCGGAAATCATAGACTACATTCTGGACAGACAGAAGTCACATGACCTGGAACACGACCAGACCATGCTGGACAGGATGATGGACAGTCTGGCAACCTCATGGGTCAACGCAAGCAATTTCAAGGTGAGAGAGTCTGGGATATCCCTCATATCTATCTGAACTTCTATCTCTACATAACCCTTCTCAAGCTAGTCACAGATTGCTCACTGTTCCCAGAGCCGGATTAAAACAGAGAAGAACGTGCCTAAACTCAGGAACAGGTTACAGTTCACATTAGATTTGCTCCTACATTTCAGATTTTTAAATCTTAGCTATTTTTCCATTGCTTTTAATGTTCCTTGATGATTATTTTTGTATTTGTCTTCTGTTAGTATTTTTATTTTATTTTGCTATTTAGTTTGAAAATGTTATTTGTGAAATTAGTATTCTACTGCTTTTGCTTTGCTTGTATTTATTTTATCCGATGTTGTAAAGCACATCATCGGTCAGCTTAATGGTACTATATAAATAAACCAAACTTGAAACTTGAAAACTTGAGAGTTTGGGAGAAAATGAATCCCATTAGAAGCTGAGCAGAGACTGTAATTCACTAAACATTATTTTGCATCATTGGTTGATGGATGTTCAAGAGTTTTTATACATGTTTTAAAGTGTGCACGACGACTATGATAGAGTTTCAGGGTTGTTGCATTAGAGTTGCATAGCATCGCTGCAGAATTGAATTTCTGAAAGTTGTAGCAGTGGAAATGATCGCTGAGGATGATAAACGCATTTGTTATCATTTCAGGAAGGGCGACTCACTCCCGCTCACCAGTTCAGTGGGACTGTGCTTGAGTTTGTCTTTTCTGAAGCTTGAGTTTGAGTTGAAACTATGGTTTATAATTTCACAGGACTGCATTTTTGGATGGCAGGCAGTTTGCATTAAATGAGAAATGTGGTTTATGCTTAGAATTTACTGCGATTGTGTGTATTTCAGTAGAGACATTTACAGAAAGCATCTAGCCTAAATGCTTTTGGAGGTTTTTGAATTTGGTTTTGAATTCTTGTTTCTTTTAATGTGTTTGTGTTTTTCAGTGCTTTATATTCAGATGGTTGTTAACTTGAAAACAATGTTTTGTTTGAGAAAATCACTTCATATCAAACATATTGACCATAAATAGGTTATCAAAAATCTTAAAAGTAATGTTATTGTAAATATGAGAACCAGGTTAAACATGTCTGATAGTCTGTTATTAAACAAAATGATCTTTAAAAGTCTGAAACAAACACAGAACTATTTCTAATAATTAATTTCAGTTTTGAATGAAATATAAGTTTGTTTATCATTTTAGATAAAGCCTATTTTTTTTCCACTGAGGTCATTGCAATGCATTATGTGATTGCCAAAAATTTGCACACAAAATAATAATACAAATATTTTTATTTAGTACTACTAATAATATAAATTACTAAATAAGAACAAAATAATGTACTATTACTATGGTAATATATCACTGTAAAATAAATAAAATGAGTATATAAGAAAAATAGTATAATAATTTCATTTTACGTATGCAATTACAATACTAATATTTATGGCTGTCTTATTTTCCTTTCAAATGTTAGACAATTAAACCTTTATTTTGACGGGAAAACGCATGCATATTGATGAAGGTTAGTGCTGTATGACTTGAGAAAAATATATAATTGTGAATTTTCTGATCAAAATTGTGATTGCGATTGAAAATGCAATAAAAAATTGCAGGTTTGCTGTGTTTGTAGGGCTGCGCAATTTGGCCAAAATTTTGTGTTAAATACCAATATGGCTATAGTAATAATTATAATAATAATCCATATTATTATTATTATATTTTATTTAATAATAATATTTTATGTTTGCATTGACAGTGTAGAATTACAGTAATAATATGAATGACTGTCTTAATTTCTTTTCAAACGTTAAACCATTAAACTTTTATTTTGACAGCCCTTAAAGCTTCTCTTCTGTTGGGAAGCGCTTCTCAGTAAACTTTCTTCCTACACTGAGAGAGATCATGTATCTGCGTGGGCTTCGATGGCCTGCTGGAGAAGAGTGATGCTGATTCAGCCGGAGAATATTAAAATAGCTCTCTGACTGTGTGAAGAGCAGAGTGTTTGCAACCTGATGGTTGTCTAATGGTTTTGTCAGTTGACTAACTGGAGGTGATGTATTATTGGTTTATTTGATTAGCCAGCCAATGGCGTGAGATTGGGGGCGGGGCTATCTTTTGTTTCTTTGTATCTTTTTGACGAATGACAGATGGCAGGAGTGCTTGAAGAGTGTTTTAAAGTCGATGATTGTGTGTTTGTATGAGACAAATGTGTTGACTGTGTTAAGTTGGTGAAGATGATTTTCTCATTTGTGTTAGCTGTTTTGTGTCACTCCCGATGGCTTAGGTCTCAGTGTGGATGCAAAAGTGCAAAAATTGTACAAAAGTGACGTGAATCCGGTCTTTGTCGTTTTAGTACTCTCCTGTGCTCCAGCTGTCGTGTCTTTGATGTACAGATGCATAAAGTTCTTAAAACCTGATGTGCACATGCAGAGTGAAATCGGGTGCAAATCAGCACTTCTGCCAGCTTTTTGGTCAATGCCTCTTTTTCATTTAGCATGTTCTACAGAAGAAAGAAATGCATACAGGTTTTGAAACAACATGAGGTTATTTTTGGGTGAGCTATCCCTTTAATGCACATATTGAAATCCATCCCACGGATTTCACTCGCAGTCATCAGAGTGAATGTAGTTCAGCATGAGTGATGCATTTGTAATAGCAGCGCTGCTGTACTAATGTTACTGTAATGACACTCTCAGAGAAATATGGGAATAAAAGACATTTTAATTGGATATATTGAATCGATAATGTCTTTAGTTTGATTTATCTGTGATGCAGTGCTCTTAACAAACATGAATTTATGTGCATTGTGCAAGAGTTAATGTGCATGTGTTCTTCGCACCTCTGGACTCCTTTAACAAACGTTTAACAGCTCACAAACGTCTGAGTCTCCGCAGCCAATCAGAGCGCTCGTCCCGCAGCTGGCCTGGAAACCCAGCCGAGAGTAATCACCCCACTCTCCGTAATGAGGACAGGGAGGGGTCCCACTGCAACACGGGCCATCTTATTTTACCTCACACATGCTCAAAGTCACAGTTAGGACGAATGTGATGGAATAAACATTCTAATGTGGTAATAAACCCATGTGGTTATTTAAATGTTGCATGTAATCTGCTGAATGTTGTGTAGAAAGCGTGCATCTGGTTCATGCAACCCTATATATAGCAGTGTTTCCTACAGGATTTTGTGAGACTATGGGGATGGACTTCTGTTCCTCTTGGGGGGTCTGGGGATATGAACCCCAGATAAAATTCGCAATTACCTTTTTTATTTTTTATTCAGTGAAGGAAACAAGCTTCCAAGTGCAAGAGATAAACCCTTGAGCTTTTATTTTGACGTAAACTGCATTTGAGCTTTTATTTTGACGGAATTTTGATGGAAACTTTATTTGAGCTTTTATTTTGAAGTAAACGGCAGTTGAGCTTTTATTTTGAAGTAAACGGCAGTTGAGCTTTTATTTTGAAGTAAACGGCAGTTGAGCTTTTATTTTGGCGGGAAAACACCTTTACAAACGCGTCTCATTACAAATCTAGAGAAGTGCTGTAAATCATCTTCCTACAAAAATGTTCGAAATTATGCAAATGTGTAAATAATGCAGATTGATAATGCAGATTGAGCAACACATGCAGATTGAGCCGTTCTGAGACGCTGAAAACACCGGATCACAAGTTTTCACGCTTTGAAACGCGCAGCGCAAACATACTGAAACCGTAGTTACTTTATTTATTTTTTTAGTTCATGATACTTTACCCAAGCAATGGCGAAAACAAAATTAGAGACATGTTATGTTATTATGAGAAGTTTTTTTAAAATTATTTTCAGTTCATTATGAAACTGTGGCGGCACAGATTAGACTATAGCAGAACGCCAAGTCTAAGTGATAGTCGCATATAATTATAATCTATGTGTAAAACACATGGATCCAAAGATTTTTTCAACAAATTCATTCACATTTTTTGTATATAATCTCAAAACAGTTGAATTAAAAATACAAACATTGCTGTTGAACAACGTAGTGCAATTCAGTGCCATAATAACAACATTCTGTTTTATTAGATTCATTCATCTAAATTTTGTATAGAAATTGGAAATGTAGACATTTTAAACAGTTTTTTTTTGTGAGGTGTTATTAAAAATTATTTTAAACACTTAAATTCATTTCAAAAGTAAAATTGCGTTATTTAAACATATTCGACTAATACGCTGACATTTCTTTATTTTTTATTCTACCTGCACTTTGTAGGAGTTCCAAAAATTGCACCATAGCCCGATCTGAGTAGGTCAGGTGATGCGAGTTGTGTTGGTCAGGTGTTAGCAGGGCTGTTCTCACTACACGTTCATTGAACATCCCAATCCACCCCCAGACAAGGAAGGTTAGCGCGTGACTGCAGCCAATGCGCTCCTTCAGTCCTGCTGCTGTTCACAGTGATGGTGACAGTGATGACCGACACAAACTGCTGTTTATGTGATATATTGTGCTTGTTTGATTCAGTGTGTTTTATTTGAAAGGATTCAATGATTATTTACCACAAAGAACTCTTATTTTTGTGATTATCTGACATTAAAATGCAGTACAGTTAGCATTACCCATAATCCTTTGCTCTTTGAATTTGCATACACACGCTGATTTACAAAAAAAGAGTTTTCAGTGCGGTTTTGACTTTAATTGTTACTGAGTGTAATTTGTAATGCAAGTTATTGATATTTTTATTAAAATATCCTACTTTTATCTGATCTTATTTTTAGATTAATATTGTTTTGTCTTTTTAAGGTGGCTCTGCTGGGAATGGACATAGTGTCCGCTCTAGTGACCAGACTACAGGAACGCTTCAAAACACAAATAGGAACAGGTGAATTATTTAATAATATGTATTAAAAACATGTATATCCATTTTCATATATTTGTTGATTCTCAGAACAATGCAGATGCTAATAATCACATATATAAAGTCATGTTTCTTCTTCTTCTCTCAGTTCTGCCCAGTTTAATCGATCGTTTAGGTGATTCTAAGGACCAGGTTCGAGATCAAGCACAGTCACTTCTGTTAAAAATCATGGACCAAGCGGCCAATCCGCAGGTGAAACACTTGCGTCCTGCTTTAGAGTAAAACTCTTTTTAAACCGTGGTTAAAACTGATAAAAGCATTTTTTTTTTTGCAGTATGTTTGGGACCGAATGCTGGGCGGCTTCAGACATAAAAACAACAGGACCAGAGAAGCTGTTTGCTTTTGCCTTATTTCCACTCTTAATGTGTATGTATCTGTCACACTTACAGTTTAGTTTAATTTAAAATTCTATTTTATTTTAAATGTCTTTTTCCTTTGTGCTGCAGATATGGAGCCCACGGCTTAACCCTTAGCAAGATTGTTCCTCACATTTGTCATTTATTGGGAGACCCCACTAGTCAGGTGAGTGTTTTTCTTCACATCTACAGACTTTTATTCTGTTTTCGGTTTCACGAGATGGCTGGGATTGTGGTATCGTGGTCTAGGGCTCCTCCTGCTGGTCACTACAGGGACTGCGACTGACAGTGAGACCACTATGAGATGTAAAACCATGCTGTCTTGATTATATAACATGTTACCAAATGAATGGTTACCATAATTACATGCTAAAAGGATATAATGGAAAAACCACAATGCAATACTGTGCACTCAACTTTAGTCTTTTTATTGGAGCTTTATATGTATATTTCATGTATGTTTGCAGTGTGACGAATGCAGCAGCAATTATTTTAAACAAACTATTCTTTAACTATTTAAACTAGGACTTTCTGGATTACTGATTAGTCATCTGATCGTGATATTCAATATAATTGCAATTATTTGAGATAACCGTATCAATTGTACATTTTAAATTTCAAACACATTTTTTACCAAAGATTATAAAAAACACTGTGCACAAAGATATGAAGGTTTGTGGGTTTAATAAGATGAATATTAATTTTCACAGCATTCAAGTAAATCATATGGGTCTATTTTATTATTTTTATTGCTATATTATATTATGAGGTTCCAAGTAAAAAAAGAATGTGTTAGGCTTGCACTGCAAGGGACATGAACACAGAATGAATGTGTGATACGCAATTATTTGTATGACAATTAATCGTATGCATAAAATGACAGGCCTAATTTAAACATCTATTTTTTAAATTATTTGATGCAGCATAGTGAAGCCGTGTACAATTGTTTAGTATTGCATATTGTGTACAGTTTCACATAATATAAAAAAAATCATGGGCTGTATACTGTGCATTAAGCAGCACTTTTGAACATAGTTATATATAGATCAGAAATGATCAAGACTATTTAAAAATCCCATGTGTGGGGTTTTCATGTGTTGTGGGGTGTAACCAATATAACTACATTATTATATTGTTTTTATGACATGTTTTTTTTAGACATTTGCTTATCATGTTTTTTGTTTTGTATTTTTCTTTTTATACATGTATAAAAGAAACTGTAATTGAGAGGAATGATAATGTGAACAATTAAGGAAGTAGCGACCTTTGTTTTTCCCGCAACTGTAACAGACCGGGGTGGGTATACGTAGGTCTGACTTCTTCCCACTCTGTTTCAAGCAATTGACTGATTTATGTTGTTGCTAATTAAATGCTTCTTATTGCCTTTGTTATATGTCACTATATTGCTCGAAATAAAATAAATTCATTCATTCATGTTATGGCATGTGTGCGTTCAGTATAAGGTACAGCTCAGATACTGATAGGAAAGCGCTGAAGTTTTGATTTGAACATTTTCTTTCTTTGTTGCTATAATATATGAAGTTTTCCAAAAATTGCACCATAGCCTGATCTGAGTAGTTCAGGTGATGCGAGTTGTGTTGGTCAGGTGTTAGCAGGGCTGTTCTCACTACACGTTCATTGAACATCCCGATCCACCCCCAGACAAGGAAGGTTAATGAGTTATTGCAGCCAATGGCTTCCTTCAGTCCTGCTGCTGTTCACAGTGATGGTGACAGTGATGACCGACACAAACTGCTGTTTATGTGATATATTGTGCTTGTTTGATTCAGGCCCCGTTTACACGAAGGGAAACGCAGATATTTCCCTGCGGTTTGGCCTCTCATTTACACGAAAACCCAGTTTTTATCACAGAAAACGATTATTTCTAACATTTCTAAAAAATTTCTGAATGTGTTGCCGTGTCAACTGGGAGAAACGGGGTTTTAGGTTTTGAGGATTCTGATTGGCTTGCATGGCTTTATCCTTCTCCCTACACTGCCGCCCATAGGTATATATATATATATATTTTTTTTTCATGATTTATTTATGCATTTTAAGATACATTACAAAACAGTGGGAGACAAAAAGGGCACTAAAATATGTAACAGTAAACAGATACACCGAGGTCCCACAAGAAAAAAACAAACAAAAAAACAACAACTTACAAGTTCAATCTAATACAATCCTGCATACAGTAAACCCAATTATATATTGACCAGACAATACAGAAGTAGTATCATCTCGGCTGGTGATTGGTGGGCCGCCCATAGGTTTGGCATAGTTATGATGGTGCTCGACGGCGTATTAATGCGGGGTGTGCACAATGTTATTATTGAGGGGGGGGGGGGGTGGATATTCGTTTCTTTAAATACCCAGCTATGTGTAAACGTGGCCTTAGTGTGTTTTTGTTGTGAAGAGGTGGAGTCAGGAGAATCCGTTTGCAGCATTTATTAGAATAGTCAAAACAGGCAAGGTCAAACAGTGGCAAACAGAACAGAGAAGGCAAGGCAGAGACAACCAGGTAACCAGGCAAAGGGTCGAGGCAGGCAGAGCGAATCAGAGTCCAGTAAACAGTCCGGGGTCAGGGCAGGCAGAGCGAATCAGAGTCCAGTAAACAGTCCGGGGTCAGGGCAGGCAGAGCGAATCAGAGTCCAGTAAACAGTCCGGGGTCAGGGCAGGCAGAGCGAATCAGAGTCCAGTAAACAGTCCGGGGTCAGGGCAGGCAGAGCGAATCAGAGTCCAGTAAACAGTCCGGGGTCGAGGCAGGCAGAGAGAATCAGAGTCCAGTAAACAGTCCGGGGTCAGGGCAGGCAGAGAGAATCAGAGTCCAGTAAACACTCCGGGGTCAGGGCAGGCAGAGAGAATCAGAGTCCAGTAAACAGTCCGGGGTCAGGGCAGGCAGAGAGAATCAGAGTCCAGTAAACAGTCCGGGGTCAGGGCAGGCAGAGAGAATCAGAGTCCGGTAAACAGTCCGGGGTCAGGGCAGGCAGAGAGAATCAGAGTCCAGTAAACAGTCCGGGGTCAGGGCAGGCAGAGAGAATCAGAGTCCAGTAAACAGTCCGGGGTCAGGGCAGGCAGAGAGAATCAGAGTCCGGTAAACAGTCCGGGGTCGAGGCAGGCAGAGAGAATCAGAGTCCGGTAAACAGTCCGGGGTCGAGGCAGGCAGAGAGAATCAGAGTCCGGTAAACAGTCCGGGGTCAGGGCAGGCAGAGAGAATCAGAGTCCGGTAAACAGTCCGGGGTCAGGGCAGGCAGAGAGAATCAGAGTCCAGTAAACAGTCCGGGGTCAGGGCAGGCAGAGAGAATCAGAGTCCAGTAAACAGTCCGGGGTCAGGGCAGGCAGAGAGAATCAGAGTCCAGTAAACAGTCCGGGGTCAGGGCAGGCAGAGAGAATCAGAGTCCGGTAAACAGTCCGGGGTCAGGGCAGGCAGAGAGAATCAGAGTCCAGTAAACAGTCCGGGGTCAGGGCAGGCAGAGAGAATCAGAGTCCAGTAAACAGTCCGGGGTCAGGGCAGGCAGAGAGAATCAGAGTCCAGTAAACAGTCCGGGGTCAGGGCAGGCAGAGAGAATCAGAGTCCAGTAAACAGTCCGGGGTCAGGGCAGGCAGAGAGAATCAGAGTCCAGTAAACAGTCCGGGGTCAGGGCAGGCAGAGAGAATCAGAGTCCGGTAAACAGTCCGGGGTCAGGGCAGGCAGAGAGAATCAGAGTCCAGTAAACAGTCCGGGGTCAGGGCAGGCAGAGAGAATCAGAGTCCAGTAAACAGTCCGGGGTCAGGGCAGGCAGAGAGAATCAGAGTCCAGTAAACAGTCCGGGGTCAGGGCAGGCAGAGAGAATCAGAGTCCAGTAAACAGTCCGGGGTCAGGGCAGGCAGAGACAAACCAGGTAACCAGGCAAAGGGTCGAGGCAGGCAGAGGGAATCAGAGTCCAGTAAACAGTCCGGGGTCAGGGCAGGCAGAGAGAATCAGAGTCCAGTGGACAGTCCGGGGTCAGGGCAGGCAGAGAGAGTCAGAGTCCAGTAAACAGTCCGGGGTCAGGGCAGGCAGAGAGAGTCAGAGTCCAGTAAACAGTCCGGGGTCAGGGCAGGCAGAGAGAGTCAGAGTCCAGTAAACAGTCCGGGGTCAGGGCAGGCAGAGAGAATCAGAGTCCAGTAAACAGTCCGGGGTCAGGGCAGGCAGAGAGAGTCAGAGTCCAGTAAACAGTCCGGGGTCAGGGCAGGCAGAGAAGGGTCAGAGTCCAGTAAACAGTTCGGGGTCAGGGCAGGCAGAGAAGGGTCAGCAACGATAAACAATCCAAGATCAAACACAGGACACAAACTCAGGGAAATAACGCTGAGAAATGATGGCCGGGGCAGATCAAGACTTCGCACTGAATGAGTGTGTGAATGAGGCTTATATGAGTGTGTGTGAATGAGGTGCAGGTGTGAGTGCAATCAGTCCCAGGTATGAGGCATGATGGGAAATGGAGTTCGATGGGTAAGGTTAATATTCCAGAGACGGTTCCCTCCGGTGGTGAAGAGGAGGTGGTGCGGGAGCCTGCTCCGTTACAGTTTTAGTTGAGAGGATTATTTACCACAAAGTACTCTTATCTCACATAATATTAAAAAAAAAATCATGGGCTGTATTAAGCAGTACTTTTATAGGTGGATCAGTGTCTATGTGGCATTTGTTTTTATTCTGTGTTTTGCAATGTACTGCATTTTTTTTTGTAAATTATAAATAATAAATAAATATGTTCCCCTTCAGGTTCGAGACGGTGCGATGAACTGTCTGGTGGAGATTTACAGACACGTGGGAGAGAGAGTGAGGATGGATCTGGGGAAAAAGGGACTGCCTCAGTCACGGTAATAAAACCCCATCACAGTCCTCGTGCAGTCAATAACTGCATCCCTTAAAACTCATCTTTGATAATCAAAATTAAATACTTAAGAGTTTTTTTCCTGGGAAAGTAATTTCTTCATGCCTTAGAATAGCTTGAATGTAACTCGACACCCTTACTTCATTTAGTATACGTGGACTCATGAATATGCAAATTAGTCTCCGCCTCCACTCACTCACAGCAGCTCGGATTACCCGATCCACTCCTCAACTGTAGTAAACACGACATAATGGCAAGTGTAAGTGTTAGTGTTAATGTAAATTCATCCATATATGTTTGAACACAGCTACCCAGTTTTAAGGATAAAATACTCAGCAATGGTGTTGAATGATGGATTTGCACATGGTTTGTCTTAAAGCATATTAAAAACACCACATAGACATATAAACAACATTAAAAACTTGATTATTATTAAAATCACTGCATCATGACAACACTGCCATCAACATTTTACAAAACATATTTTCTTTAATTGATTTATTTAATTTAGTAAGAATTTCTCAGCTATTTTCCGTATTACAAATAAAATAGTGACAGTGTTAGTGTATAATTGTGTTTGAATTATTCTTTTTTTATAACGTGTTCAATATTGTATAGCTTGTATTAAGCGTCTCCTATTTGTTTTGTTCAGGTTGAATGTGATTTTCAGCAGGTTTGATGAAGTCCAGAGGTCTGGGAACATGATCCTGTCCACAGGTGAGGGACTCGGGGTTTGTTTGACGTGTTCGATGTGATGTTTGTGTGAGCAGGAGCAGGGATGAAAGCGCGTTCAGGTGCTGTGTGAAGTTACTGGGACATTAACTGAGTGTGTGTGTGTGTGTGTGAATTGCTCGCTGGTGAGTTTGTCCCCATTGTTCAGCTATTGTTTCCTCGCTGCCCCAGTTTCATTGTGCGTGTGATTTTGTGACTGTAGTTTTGGTTTCGTTCGAGACGGTGGAATGTGAACAGACTTCCTCCATCAGCATTTCACAGTTTACAAACAGGAATACGTTTTCCCTTTCTACAGTACATTATGCATATGAAAAAATACATCCATATGCATTTAAAGACAGATTCAATCTAAAGCACATAAATGGCAGAAGAGATGACTGTTTCAAAAGTGTCAAGCATCCACAATGTTTCATGTCAATCATCCTGTAATTGCACCATGGTTTAGTGCATTATGCTGAGATAGACTAACATTGAAGAAACTGCTCGTGTTTGTGCATGAGTGTCGAGAGACAGCAATATTTCACTCCATCTGTCTGTCGCATCACTTCCACAAGTCTGTGGGTTTTTTAAACCTGTTTTATCTTCTGTTAGGTGAAAATCAAGCATCTGAATAGTCCTGAATAAGGTTGTCATAAGTACTACCGGTAGTGAAATTGATACTGAATTTATAAATATGTAACTTTACCAGCATTTCTGCAGTATCAGGTATATTTGTTATCCGCTGATAGGCAAACGCTCAAGTGCGCGTGTGTGTGTGTGTGTGTGTGTGTGTAAAAGCGCTCTGTGAAGAGCGTCAACGGTTTCTTTTTACAACATCATTGTAGCCAATCACTGTTGAGCGCATGACCACAATAGCCAATCATTAGTTAGTTAAGTTAGTTTTTGTTGGTGCATGGTTTAGTGTTCTTCATGCTTGCAAATCCTTCCATTATTGCCAAAAAAAGTGTAAATAAGAGATTTAGATAGATCTCAGTAACAGGCGCTGAACGTTAGTGATTGACAGCTTCAGTGATTATAAAGGGAGCGCTTCGTCCTGAAATTGGATGTATTATGCAGCTGTACGGCTCATAATCGCAATCAATGTCACTCATCAATGTGTTGCAATGCTGTATAAATGTGTTCGTTATGGTTTTGAACATTCAGTGCTCTCTGAATTACAATAAAAGGCCAAACATGCCAGCAGCATTTATTTCCAGGCCTGTTTAAAGGTTAATGGCATTACAGACACACAGCGGCTCCTGAAAACAAAACACACTTCAAAGAGACACTTCAGCCGAATACAAACCATCCCAGCCGAGGAACGACACGAGATACGGCTGGAACAGTATTTCGTTTATACACATCAGTATTTTTGTCTTGTTTTCCAGTACAAACAATCTTTAATCAAGATATATTTACTTGAAGCAAAATTATATGAGATTAAGTCTTGTTTTCTGAAAAATGTATCAAAATGAAGTGAGTTTATGGTTTAAAGGGGCAATATGTAGAATTCAGAAACCCGTGTTATTAGTGCCACCGGTGGCCGTTAAGAGAACTGCAGCAGCACTTTCTGCTCGTAACGTTCTAGAGACTGAACGTGATTCAAGACCCGATTTACACTCAGTGAAGATCTTTTTCGTTCTTCTCTTAGGGGTAAAAGGATTTTGTAAATAGCTTTGCAGTGATATACTGTTAACAAACATCCCGACGCCGTCCACTGCTGAGAGCAACGTCTAGATGAATATGTAAATATCTGCTGCTCTTTCCTCTCAATAACAAAATATACACACAGAAATGAGAAAACAGCAGTTCAGAAAGAATATGATCATAGTGATGTGTTTGTTTACAGCAGCTCTGAGATTCGACAGATGACCTCATTAAAATTACAGTTATGATAGTTAGATTATATTTTGATTTTCTGATGCTCTCACAACAGGCTGTTCAAGAGGAAAATGTTCCCGTTATCACCTTTGGCCTCATTTACACCTGGTTTTTATATCTCAAATGTGACTACTTGTGATCAGATTTCTGTCTTTGAGGGAATAGTCTCTGATTTTATAAAGTATATTTGAGACTATAAACTATATATCTCTGGATATGTGAGACTATAGTTTGAATAAATCCATGACACACATTAATATTACAGTACAGAACGGCTCTTTCAGCATATTATCCTGAACATTGTATAAGCATTCGTTCGTTTCATGTGTCGTTGAATGGAAGAGAGACTCTCGGGCGTAAACGTCACATGCTTTTGAATTTCTCTGTGAGTCCTTCACACTAAAATCAGTCTACAGCATAAACTCACTTCAATTTGATACATTTTTCAGAAAACAAGACTCTATATCTAATGTCATCTTGCTTCTCAAGTATATGTATTTTTATTTACCAGAATGTCTGAGCTGCTGTTTTCCATACAGTGAAAATGGATGTTGATTTATTCTGTCTCCAAAATGGACAAAAACACCATAAACGCATCATAAAGTTACTCCATTTGACACTCCATCTGAAATCATATGATGCTTTTCTGTGAAGAAGAGATTTAAGGCTCGTTCACACCATGAACGATACCTATATTAGCATCCGATATCCTCCTGTTTATAAGCGCTGCAGTTTTGTCGTCTGTCGCTTTAAATGCTCTTTAAAGCAGGATGGATTCTGATTGTCAATATTTTTATTGTTCATCAGCTGAAAAAAAGAGAAAAATCTGAAAGTGATTCCAGCTATATCGTTTCTCTGTGCCGTTATCGATAGTTGTGGTGTGATCTCTGCTATCCTTTTGAATTTAGAATGATTTTAATACTAGATCTTTATCATAATAGTTATCGTCCTTGTTGTAAACAGGGTGTTTTGTCACTGATGCTCTTTCACTCCATAAAAGTTCTGAAATGTCATTGTGATTTATGCTCAGATAACAGATTTGACAGACTTGTCATTTTTGTGTGAACTATTCCTTTAAATGTGAGCGAGGTCAGCAGAGAGGGAGTCGCTGCAGATGCAGTGTGTGTGTGTGTGTGTGTGTGTGTTCAGTCACAAGACACAGCAGAGCTTCATTTCTTCAAAGCAAGCCTCCGTCATGACAGCAGGGGACGGTAAGACCTCATGAACATTACAGCATTTAGTTCAGCAGCTCCGGGTGTGTTTTACCAGTGCGTTGCCGGTGCATTAAAGATGTTTGCAAGGGTTTGTTTCTGTGTGATGATGTGATCTAATGCATGTAAGGATCCAGTGTTTCTCCTCGTTTCTATTCAGGTGCGAGTTTTAGCATCTTCTGAATGTCTTGAGCTCATCTTGTATCTCGTAAGCTGGATGCTTCTTCAGATCATATGGGCTGCACCTTGGAATCAACATCATTAGCACATTAATGCTGTTTTAACGGCTCGTTTGCTGGCTCAGTTCATGCGAGTTTCACGTCTCAGGTATCTGAAGTGCTCTGAAGTATTCATGATCATGAAGTCAATATTTGATACTCTTCCATTCACACAACGTCAGGGTCCTGGGATGCGTGTCTTTTTCACGTTTAGGGATTTTCTGATAGCATTCGCTGCTCTCACAATGTTCCCGTTATCACCTTTGGCCCCGTTTACACCTGGTGTTTGTGACCACTTGTGATCAGATTTCTACCTTTGAGGAGGGAAGGTCTCTGATTTCGTGACGAAGATAACATGCATCAATGTAGAGACTTATATAAAGCACAAAATAAAAATGCACAGCAAAAGGTTTGCACAAATTCCCTAATATACTGTGATTGCTTGTCAGGTCACATGCATTTCTGAGCGCCTGTTGCATAACCCGCTTACACTATTACAAGTTAATCATCTCTTTTTTTTTCTTGATGGTCATAACTTTTATTAAAGTCAGTTGCATAACATTTTTTGATTCATCTAATTTTAGATAAAAAAAAAGACTAATGTATGACTAGACACATTCTTAACATCATGCAAATTGAACATTTTAGACCCCATTTACACTTGTAATTTGATAATTTATAGGATTGCAATAGTTGTACTTCTCTCAGAAAATTTAAAAATGTTTTTTTAATCAAATTAATCCAAATTTAGTTTTAGAATTTTAAATCTTAAATATATTTTAAGTATCTATTATCAAATTTAATAACTCAAGTGGATTGCAATATTTCTAATTACTAATACTCTTGAAAAGTTTTTTAATCAAGTGTAGTTTAAACAAATGTAGTTTTAGATTGTTTTTGGAAAAATGGGTCATGAATATCTTCTATTAAATTTTAATAATTCATGTATAGTTTTCACCATGAACCTAGCACAAACAATTCTATTTAATGAACAAATGAATGAACTGAGACAGATCTTCATACCAGATGCAAGTCGAGTTAAGCGCTGAAGTTACTAGCATTAAAATGAACACTAGTAATAGTAATCCTTGACTTTTCAAACACAAATAAAATCCGTTTTAAAACAATAGTCAGTTAAAATCGATTAGAGTTTGTCTTGGTGTGCTCCATAAACGGTAACTGTAATGAAGAGAAAATGAGCCTGTTTCCTCCGATGTTTGTGTTTTCAGCTGAATGTTGCTTTTGTCCTGCATTTCTCAGCTGCCAATTAACATGCCTGCGGTGAATAGAAGCCTGTGCTTGTGAATCAGAGAGACGGGCATCAACTTCAGCATTAGATGTCCGACACCATGAAATCTAAAGGAGGTTCGTGCAGTTTCATATGGTCTTTCTGCACTGTTTCAGGAAAGAGAAACGGGGATTTCAGTGTTTACAGCGTCTTGTGTGTGTTTTGTAAGAGTGAAAGTGTGTGTGGGCCACACGCACACACTACTGCGCAAAAATAAGCGGCTTTGGATTGGACACACCGCTGAAATAGGACACTTTTTATATATATATTTTTTTACCTCAGGCTGGTCAAACTACTCGTCACTTCATATGAAACACTTTAAAAGTAGGTTAGAGAATAATTTGGCTGGAAAATGAGAATTGCTGATCAGATATTGTGTGTTTTTTTGCCTTAAAGGAGGGAGTAAGATGTGTTAATGCACTGACACATCGGCACACATGCAGATAAGGAAGCTTTTAGGGGGATTCAATTCAATTCAAATGATGAAATTATATTTTGAATTAACAAAAGGACAACTATATATTATATAAAAATAATAAAAATATTTTTATTATGGCTGTTTTCATGACAATTAAGCAGATTTAATCTTCAAATTCTCATTTATGTAATGATAAAACATGCTGTATTATTTAAATTAAGTGTTTATAGATTACACATTATTGTTGTAGTGATTCCTTTAGCATCTTTAGTCAAATCAGGATTATTATTGATAACTAAATTTAAAACGAAAACCATATTTTGTCTGCCATCAGTGTTCTGTGAACTACACCAGAAATATTGAAAATAAAATATGTTGGTTATGTAACATCCCATCAGTCAGTGAATATTTCTCACATTCTTCTCATTCGGTCTTAATGAGGATTATGTAGTTGAACTTCCTTACAGACTTTAATACGGCAACAGTTTCATAAGCCACAGTCACTATTTATGTCAGAGGTCAGAATATTTCCATGTGTTTTAAAACCCAAAGTTTTTGCACTTTGGTTTCAGCCAATTTCCTGGATTACAGGCTCAGGAATCCTTCAGGATGAGCAGTGTGTGGCGTCAAACACGGTTAGTTGTGAAATCTGGCCTTAAATCCCAGGATCAGGACAGAATCTGTCTAATCACCCCGTGTTCTACATGCAGAGATTATTTTTTACTCATATGACCGTGTTGATAATTTGTGATTTAGATTTTTCAACCGGATCGTATTGTGTATGTGTTATATAATGTTTGTTATAAAAGTTTGAGCCTTGCTTTAAGGCCCATTGTGGCATTTTATTATTTGAGTCATTTACAATTGATTTTGCAATTGTAATTGCAATTTCAGCAGGAAGTGACATATATATCTAAAATGTAACACAAACCAGCGCATTAGCTTGTGTTCTGCCTCCTGTTGGCCTGCATGAGCATCTGTGCATGTTTATATTAGACCCAGGCCCGGATTAAGAGGACTTTGGGCCCTGGGGCTATAGCAACACCAATGGCCCCCTTTCATCTGATTGCCACGCCACAATCTTCTACCGCAATAAATATTTTTTTATAGTTATTAAAGCTGCGGTCCGTAGCTTTTCCTCTTTGTCGCCATCTCTGTTCGAAAACTGCAATTGCAGTTATTTTTCGGAATTATCAACTTTCCGTGGGTTGTACATCGGCATGAAACAGCGCGGATGAATCCAATGTTTTGAGGAGAGTGTGCGGCTGTTAATCACCGCGCCGGTGTGGATACGGGCATTCAGAATCACACATTATACTTTTTGGAAGTGTGACCAATATTAGAATTTTCAACAGAAAATAATGTCTGAACAAGTAAGTAACATCCACTTTTGTTCTGATCAACTAAGGGGGAAAAAAGCATTGATGTAAATCTTATTTTGTATAAACAAATAACAATCTGTGCTATAACGGTGTATGAACAGAATCCCTGTTTTGCATAAACGTGTTATAAAATAACATAATATAAACATCTTATGACAGGAAAATTTTGATATGGAATATCAGGATAAAAATTACTCCACATAATTTCTTGGTTCATTTTGGGAACCTTTTATTGATAAAACATTTTTACCCCCTCCCCTTCCATAAGTGCATTTACTCCAGATATGAACTCAAAAACATAAAGGTTGCCAAAATCAGCAAAAACATTACTTATACTTCAGTCATACTTCCTCAATAAGTACTTAACCATGAATAATTTAAAGGGATAGTTCAACAACATCACCCTCATGTTGTTCAAAACCTGTATGAATTTATTTCTTCTGCTGAACACAAAAGAAGATATTTTAAAGAATGTTGGTAACCAGACAGTGACAGCACCCATTGACTTCCATAGTAGGAAAAATATATATTAAGTCAATGACTACCGTAAACTGTCTGGTTACTAGTTTGAACAACATGAGGTGAGTAAATGATGACAGATTTTTTTTTTTATATAACTTTCCTTTTACATAGGGCCTTACAGTTAAATAGTCTTTTTTTTCAAGCTTTAGCACAGCAGACATCCTTTATGATATCATTAAAATCCATTAAACTTCATTAAAATCCAGTCATTGTTTTAATAAGCGAGTCATTCATTCAACCGATTTGTTCAAACGGCTGTTTGATTCAACGACGAAGCAAACGAGGAGTCATTTAATCATTAATTAATGGATTCGTTCAAAACGCGGATTATTCAGTAACGAATCAGCACTATCAGTTTCAGAGATTGTTTCTACTGTTGTTTCATTTTGTCATCGGCGAAGTGACGATAAACCAAAACGTAACTCTCAATGCTAACTTATTGGTTAACTCATTTTTTGTTGCATAACATATATCACATTGTGCTGATATTTGGGGAAAACTGCGGTTTTACTTGAGAATATATCACATTGTTTTATATTATATTACAATAAGACAAAAACTCATCGGGGCAAAAATGCCCATGTAGACCTTGGATATTGGACCTTGATGTTCGTCCAAAAAAAGTAATTCGGCTTTTTAAAAAAAAATAATATAAAAAACGTGGAAGACCCCGTGGAAAATGTTTACGCGGGTGATGGTGAGAGAAAAAACACTGACATTCTGGATTCAGACTGCAATAAAATCACCGACTAGCCCCTATAAATATTGAAAATACCTTACGATCCACGAGAAACAATTACAATCCAAATAGTGCTTAACTCATTAATGTACTTCAGCTGCTTGTTTACCTTCTTCGACGTATAAAACACGCAGGTCGATGACGGCGCCGGAGGGCGACGCTAACTGTGGGCTGCTGTCGCTGCACGGGGTCTTCCACGGGCACGGATGAAAGTCAACCAAAGTATTTAGTTAGTTTAGGAATTTTTGCATCCCTTTTCTGTCTTTCGAGTTTGTTTTTCCTTTTTTGTGCTCCACTATCACTTTTTTTTTCATAATTTTTGCACTCTAGCGAGCGATTTATACCCATGTTCTCATGAAAGCATAACGAAAAGAGGCGTTTCTCAACGTCATGGCGCAAATTGTAGAGTTAATTTGATTGGGCGGTGAATTATATCAGTCAGGCACATTTTCCAATAACTTCTTGTTATTTTATTATACACAAATCGACCACCTATGATTTAACAATCTAATTTCCTCCAGCCAATCACGGGCCCCCTAATCCCGCGGGCCCTGGGGCTTCAGCCCCACCTAGCCCTTATGTTAATCCGGCCCTAATTAGACCACAATATTCCTGAATGATCTGATTTCTTCTCTTTTTTGTTGTTGTTGCATTTTAACTTATAACTAGAGCTCTGATTATTTGTTACGGTGTTTTAATTTCAGCTATGAAGCAGCTCTACAGAAGACAATAGTTTCATTATTCAGCTCAATTCAGTTCTCATCGAATTGCATCAGTGCATTAAATCTGCTAATATTACTGAATATTAATTGTCTTTCTATCAGAAACGCGTCCATAGGTGTGTTTTAGATGTGTCGTGACTCTTTAAAAGTGCTGAGTGTTCTCAGTGTGTGACTGTGTGTTTGTCAGCTCGAGGTGATGACATCACCAGGAGTCATGATGATGTCATTCTTCAGTCAGCTGTTTAGATGAGACACAAACTTCTGTGTGTGTGTGTGTAGGGTGTGATATTACTATACTGTACTATTAATATTTCTGCAGTATGTAGTAGGGCTGAACGATATTCTGTTTTAACATCGACATCGCGATGTGCGAGTGAGCGATAGTCACATCGCCGGAAGGGCACAGTAGCACCAGCGGGAGATATTACATGCGCTTCATGAGGCACGCGCGCCGCGGTCTCTTGCTCTCTCTGCCATGCACGCGCTGCGCGGTTTGGAGCACAGTCTCTGTCTCGTGGGCGCGCTCGCTCTAGATTCCGGAGATTTTAACTAATTCGCGGGCATCAGCCGCTATCAATATGCGAGAGACTCCCGGAACTTCCGGGAGACTTGGGATGTCTGTATTTCTATACTGAAATAATATCGGCATTATAATGATTTTTCATATTTTGGTGCCCCCTCAGCTCTTGGTGCCCTACGCACAGCGCGTGATGCACGTTGTGGGCAGACAGGCGGTATGGTGTCAAGCTCCTGTTTAAATGCGTTCTGCTTTTCTGTTTACAGAAATGTTCTAATTTTAGAAAAAAAATAATAAGTGACCTTTTTGTCACTTGTAATGAAGCTTGCTTATTAGTGAAATTATTAATATCATGGAATGGTAATTATTGACTTTAGCCTGGAGTTATGGCTCTCAATATCGCAATATACATCGTTGGGGGAAAAAATATCGCAATGTAATTTTTTTCCAATATCGTGCAGCCCTAGTATGTAGTACATACATGTACATTATGTGAATTTTCTGTTCACATTGAATACCTAGTATCTACTTCTCTTGTGCAAAATGTGCTGTACATGTTCAGTGATGTAGTTTATCCCACAATGCAATGCTCTCAGATTAATTTGTGATGATTAATTCCAGGACTGATAAGAGCAGTAATATTCAACCTCTCCCTCTTTGGATCAGACTTTCAAAGTTTAAAGATGCTATGAGTGATTTTAGATGTGTTGCTAACTTACACTAATAATAATAATACTCATTATTATGATTATATTTATGATTTTGTATTGATTATTATTATAATTAGCCCACCTCCATAACATTTACTCTCCTTCTCTCTAAAACCCTGTGAGTCCCGGGACTCTCACTGGTGATCGTTACAGCTGCCCTCTAGAAACTAATAATAATAATGTTTTTGAATTATACTTTTGATATTTTTAAAATTACACTTTTATTCATTATTATTAAAATTAGCCTCCATAATTTTGACTCATCTTCTCTGCAAAACACAGCCCTCTAGAAATTAATAATAATAATAATTATTAATATCAGTATTAATAATATGTTTTATTATTCGTATACTTTTTTATTGATGTATTTATTTATTTTTATGAAATATTTAATAATTAGTAATACATTTAATACATTTTACACAAATTGGAACAGATATTTTATTTTAATTATTACATTTTTATTATGA
>CM060626.1:2675853-2680853 GCA_030578275.1 Meda fulgida
ACCCCTACTCTCCATGTAAAACTATTCCAGTCTGAATAGAGCTTAAACTGTATTGTCTGTATTAAATTGTATGTAAGATTCTGAGTTTTATGTTTATGTGCTGCCATTTTGGCCAGGACTCCCTGGAAGAAGAGATTTGTATCTCATGGGACTATCCTGGTCAAATAAAGGATAAATAAAATTGTCCTCTATTTCCTATATAGCCAAACTCCACTTTAGTTTCATCTTACATGATATCCATTTAAACTCAAATCAATAGTTTGTCCATCATTTATTCTATAGTTTAAGAAGCAGGAAAACGTAAAGTCAACTTGACATGATTGCAAAATAAACACTCTTGGAGTGCTGAAAGTCAAGGACAGGTGAAACGCGAAAAATTTGAATATCGTGCAAAAGTATTTCAGTAATTCAAATTAAAAGGTGAAACTTATATATTAAGTATATAACTATAAACATATGCATGATTATACTTTTCAGAGGGCCGACATTTCTGTATTTAAAATCCTTTTTTTTATTGATGTCATGTAATATTCAAATTTTCTGAGATTTTGAATGTGTGGTTTTCATAAGCTGTAAGCCATAATCATCAAAATTATAACTTGTGCAAGATATTCAAATTTTTCGAGTATCACCTGTGTGTGTTGTAAGGAAAGATCGTGGCCGTAGTTCATGTATTGTTTGGTTTGCAGCTAAAGAAAGTGCGCTCTCTGCTGTTGGCCGGCGCGTGCGACTACGACGGCTTTTCCCAGCAGCTACGGCTCCTCGAGGGGTCGTTCAAGCTCTCGGCTAAAGATCTGCGCTCGCAGGTGGTGCGCGAGGCCTGTATCACACTGGGGTGAGGACTCTTACATTCATGCATTTAAAGCAACACTAAGGAACATTTTTTACCTTAAAATAATGTTTCCAAAATCTTATCAGTGGTTCATCAAGTTGTAACAGGGTGAAAGACACTTCTGGATTCACTTTGCGGTCCTATATCTGCTATAAACACACTATATCTGCTATATCCACACTATATCTGCTATAAACACACTATATCTGCTATATCCACACTATATCTGCTATAACCACACTATATCTGCTATAAACACACACTATATCTGCTATATCCACACTATATCTGCTATAAACACACTATATCTGCTATATCCTCACTATATCTGCTATAACCACACTATATCTGCTATAAACACACACTATATCTGCTATAAACACACTATATCTGCTATATCCACACTATATCTGCTATAACCACACTATATCTGCTATAAACACACTATATCTGCTATAAACACACTATATCTGCTATATCCACACTATATCTGCTATAACCACACTATATCTGCTATAAACACACTATATCTGCTATAAACACACTATATCTGCTATATCCACACTTTATCTGCTATATCCACACTATATCTGCTATAACCACACTATATCTGCTATATCCACACTATATCTGCTATAACCACACTATATCTGCTATATCCACACTATATCTGCTATAAACACACTATATCTGCTATATCCACACTATATCTGCTATATCCACACTATATCTGCTATATCCACACTATATCTGCTACAAACACACTATATCTGCTATATCCACGCTATATCTGCTATAAACACACTATATCTGCTATATCCACACTATATCTGCTATAAACACACAATATCTGCTATATCCACACTATATCTGCTATAAACACACTATATCTGCTATAAACACACTATATCTGCTATAACCACACTATATCTGCTATAAACACACTATATCTGCTACACTATATCTGCTATAACCACACTATATCTGCTATAACCACACTATATCTGCTATAAACACACTATATCTGCTATATCCACACTATATCTGCTATAAACACACTATATCTGCTATAAACACACTATATCTGCTATATCCACACTATATCTGCTATAAACACACTATATCTGCTATAACCACACTATATCTGCTATATCCACACTATATCTGCTATATCTGCTATATCCACACTATATCTGCTATAAACACACTATATCTGCTATATCCACACTATATCTGCTATAAACACACTATATCTGCTATATCCACACTATATCTGCTATAAACACACTATATCTGCTATAACCACACTATATCCACACTATATCTGCTATATCCACACTATATCTGCTATATCCACACTATATCTGCTATAACCACACTATATCTGCTATAAACACACTATATCTGCTATAACCACACTATATCTGCTATAAACACACTATATCTGCTACACTATATCTGCTATAACCACACTATATCTGCTATAACCACACTATATCTGCTATAAACACACTATATCTGCTATATCCACACTATATCTGCTATAAACACACTATATCTGCTATAAACACACTATATCTGCTATATCCACACTATATCTGCTATAAACACACTATATCTGCTATAACCACACTATATCTGCTATATCCACACTATATCTGCTATATCTGCTATATCCACACTATATCTGCTATAAACACACTATATCTGCTATATCCACACTATATCTGCTATAAACACACTATATCTGCTATATCCACACTATATCTGCTATAAACACACTATATCTGCTATAACCACACTATATCCACACTATATCTGCTATATCCACACTATCTGCTATAACCACACTATATCTGCTATAACCACACTATATCTGCTATAACCACACTATATATCTGCTATAAACACACCATATCTGCTATAACCACACTATATCTGCTATATCCACACTATATCTGCTATATCCACACTATATCTGCTATAACCACACTATATCTGCTATAACCACACTATATCTGCTATATCCACACTATATCTGCTATATCCACACTATATCTGCTATAAACACACTATATCTGCTATAACCACACTATATCTGCTATAACCACACTATATCTGCTATATCCACACTATATCTGCTATATCCACACTATATCTGCTATAAACACACTATATCTGCTATAACCACACTATATCTGCTATATCCACACTATATCTGCTATATCCACACTATATCTGCTATAAACACACTATATCTGCTATATCCACACTATATCTGCTATAAACACACTATATCTGCTATATCCACACTATATCTGCTATAAACACACTATATCTGCTATAAACACACTATATCTGCTATAACCACACTATATCTGCTATAAACACACTATATCTGCTACACTATATCTGCTATAACCACACTATATCTGCTATAAACACACTATATCTGCTATAACCACACTATATCTGCTATAAACACACTATATCTGCTATAAACACACTATATCTGCTATAACCACACTATATCTGCTATAAACACACTATATCTGCTATAACCACACTATATCTGCTATAAACACACTATATCTGCTATAAACACACTATATCTGCTATAAACACACTATATCTGCTACACTATATCTGCTATAACCACACTATATCTGCTATAAACACACTATATCTGCTACACTATATCTGCTATAACCACACTATATCTGCTATAACCACACTATATCTGCTATATCCACACTATATCTGCTACACTATATCTGCTATAAACACACTATATCTGCTATAACCACACTATATCTGCTATAACCACACTATATCTGCTATAACCACAGTATATCTGCTTATAAACACACTATATCTGCTATAAACACACTATCTGCTATAACCACACTATATCCACACTATATCTGCTATATCCACACTATATCTGCTATATCCACACTATATCTGCTATAACCACACTATATCTGCTATAACCACACTATATATCTGCTATAAACACACCATATCTGCTATAACCACACTATATCTGCTATATCCACACTATATCTGCTATATCCACACTATATCTGCTATAACCACACTATATCTGCTATAACCACACTATATCTGCTATAACCACACTATATCTGCTATATCCACACTATATCTGCTACACTATATCTGCTATAAACACACTATATCTGCTATAACCACACTATATCTGCTATAACCACACTATATCTGCTATAACCACACTATATCTGCTTATAAACACACTATATCTGCTATAAACACACTATCTGCTATAACCACACTATATCCACACTATATCTGCTATATCCACACTATATCTGCTATATCCACACTATATCTGCTATAACCACACTATATCTGCTATAACCACACTATATCTGCTATAAACACACTATATCTGCTATAACCACATTATATCTGCTATAACCACACTATATATCTGCTATAAACACACCATATCTGCTATAACCACACTATATCTGCTATATCCACACTATATCTGCTATATCCACACTATATCTGCTATAACCACACTATATCTGCTATATCCACACTATATCTGCTATAACCACATTATATCTGCTATAACCACACTATATATCTGCTATAAACACACCATATCTGCTATAACCACACTATATCTGCTACACTATCTGCTATAACCACACTATGCAAGTTTGCCAGAGTCGCGTTTCTGTAGTCCGACTGAGACATAAGATAACTACAAATTTGACTTGCTTTACGTCAAGCGTTACAATTGTTATTATTTTGTTTTTCTTCATTTCTGATGTCGCAATACATCATCCTTTCATGAAATCATGCATCATACTCGACCTTGCCTGTGGACATCGTTCATTCTAAAGCCGGCGCTGGATAAACAGCGAGCGTGCGTGCGACGCTAGGCTAAATTATTCACGACAGCGGTAATGGACAAGTTTCGTTTTGCAATTTCAATGGTGTTGCTTTAAGAGACGCTTTAATCCAAAACAACGGAACAAAAGCAATTTGTCATTATATACAATGCCAGGTCTATTAGACTGGGCTTGGAAGCAAGCTAAAGAATAGCAGACATTTATTGATGTATTATATATTCATATGTAATGTTTAAATTTATATTTAATTAACACTTAAAATT
>CM060626.1:2685853-2695853 GCA_030578275.1 Meda fulgida
ATCTGACTCAAAAGAACAATTCATTCACAAATTGGACATGGTACATTTGGCTGCTTTTTTTGTTATCGTACAACCAAGTGAGTGAATCAAATACACTCAAGTCGTGTTTTACTGTAGTGAAGCTGTTCAAATGATTCAGTGATTCACTGGAGTTATAACTCACTGTGTAGCATTTGATGTCACTCCATTGATAATGACTCATATGAAGTAATAGTCAAATAGAAATTTTATAAAAAAATGCTGTTTCTCAGTTACATAATCAGTTTTATAAATTCTATTTCTTTATTGATATTTAGTATAAATGCATGTCTTTTAATACCTCCTAAAATCTGATGAATTGAGCAACAGCTTTTTTATCACTGAATCAATTGGATGAACTAGTTAATTAAACAGAATCATCTAAATGAACTAGTTCTTTTGAGTCGATTTTTGTTCCCTTAATCATTTGACCCAGTTTACAAAACTCACTACTTTTTGTTAGTAACTGTTAGTTTATTTGTGGTTTGTCTTGTATCTTGACAAACTACAGTTTCAAAGCGACTTCAACCTTTACTTCGAGCAGATCATCATCTTGTTCTGCCCCATTTATGAAACCCGATGGCAACACAATGACTATGTGGATTCTCAGGAGAGGATCATCTTATAAAGGGTCACAAGCCTTCATGAGCTCATCAGAATCACAGTGACGTCCTTGATAATCCTGCATATGTTCGTTATGGCGGTGTCGCATCGCTTCGCCAGCACTTCTGGGTTAATGGATGGAGAATCGTGTTTCAGGAGGTCTGCGGGGACAGCCGATTCATTGATTTGAGCTCATGTTCTGCTGTGGTGGAGATTTGGCTGCTCGGTTGAATGGACTGTTTTTATCACACTAAAAGTCGTTTTCATCTTCTCTACTCCTCAGGAACATCGCTGTTCTGATGGAAACCATTAAGAAAGGAGTTCACGATGCCGACTCTGAGGCCAGATCAGTTGCTAGAAAGTGAGCGATTCTTCATGTGTGATACGAATAAAATAAGCTCTAAAATAAACTACTTTTAAAGGGGGGGTGAAATGCTATGTCATGCATAGTGAGTTTTTTACACTGTTAAAGAGTTGGATTAACTTAAGCACAGCAAGTAGGCTAAACAACATGATCACGTATAGTTAATGTACACTACCGTTCAAAAGTTTGGGGTCGGTAAGATTTTTTATGTTTTTAAAAGAAGTCTCTTCTGCTCACCAAGGCTGCATTTATTTGATTAAAAATACAAAACAAACCCAGTAATATTGTTAAATATTATTTCAATGTAAAACAGCTGTTTTTTATGTGCATATATTTTAAAATGTAATTTATTCCTGTGATCAAAGCTGTATTTTCAGCATCATTACTCCAGTCTTCAGTGTCACATGATCCTTCAGAAATCACTCTAATATGATGATTTGATGCTCAAGAAACATTTATGATTATTATCACAGTTCACAACAGTTGTGCTGCTTCATATTTTTGTGCAAACAGTGATTCATTTTTTTCAGGATTCTTTGAAAGTTCAAGAGAAAAGCATTTCATTAAAAAAATAAATATTTTGCATTATTATAAATGTCTTTACTGTCACTTTATATCAATTTCATGCGTCCTTTCTGAAGAAAAGTATTAATTTCTTTAAAAAAACAAAAAAAACAAACTGACCCCAAACTTTTGAACAGTAGTGTATCTATGGAGCATGCGATGTATGGTGTGTGTTTGTTTAAATACATTTGTTTAGGTGGCTACTGTAGGTGTCTGTTTGTTTACTGTAACACCAAATCATGTCTTCATAAACCACGAGTAGACACACACAGACGCTCTCAACGTAAAAGCTTTGCGCGCTCGTGATTGTTTAGCTCCGCCCACACGGCACGCCTCCACCCGCTCGGCTTTTTCCGGAAAGACTCGGTACAGCCTATCTTTCTTTTATAAATATAATAAAACTAAAGACTTTTTGGAGATATGATGGATGCAATATTACTCTATAGGTACTCAAGATTAACATGAGATTGACTAAACTGAGTGTTTCACCCCCCCTTTAATATCGAACACTACTGCCACTAATAAAATAAATGTAAATATTGGCTGATATCAATATCGTCATTGATATGATATGCATCTCGGTTTCCAATGGCTCTTACTGTCTGCTAGCTGTAATCATTTTATCAGGGTTCATTCAAGGTGCTTAAAGTACTTGAGTTTGGCTTGAAATCCTGGAACACACATTTTTATGAAGAAGTGCTTGGAAAGTGCTTGAATTATTGAAAGGTAATTTATTTTTAATTTTATGATAAAACAATCTTTCCACACAAAATTAACGTTGCAGTCCGTCTGATACAGATATAGAGGCATCTTGCATGGCTGTGAGCGTGATATTGCTCATATGAATATCCAAGTATATGATACAGCATTTATTCTTCAAGTCAATCATACATTAATGGGAGAAAAAATCAGTTTGAATAAGGAAAGCGATATCTTTGTCATAGAATCCTTTCAATGGTTAAAGTTACCGCAGTCATTGCATCTGCTGCACTTTATTTGTACAATTTTGTTTTATTAGTTTATTTATATATTTACCTTTTGTATGATTTAAAAGATAATAAAGAAAGATATTGTTTGTTAAATGAGATCTCTGATTGTAGTCCTTGGAAAAAAACAAAAAAGTAGTTAAGTTAGGTTAGGTTAGGTTAGGTCAACTTTGTTTTACAGTCAGCAGCAATCCATACAATCAACAAAAAAAAACAACAACACACAATACAAACACACAATAGTAGTAAAAAAAAAATTAGTTCTTGAATAAAAAATCCTTGAAAGTCCTGGAATAAAATTTCACACAGTCTGTACGAACCCTGTTTCATTCCAGATGTTACTGGGGTTTTCACGGCCACTTCAGCAAGGAGGCGGAGCATCTGTTTCAGGCGCTGGAACTGACCTATCAGAAAGCTCTCCAGTCTCACCTGAAGAGCTCGGACAGCATCGTGTCTCTGCCTCAGTCCGACCGCTCGTCCTCCAGCTCGCAGGAGAGTCTGAAGTGAGACCCGTTATTACACACTCTTTAGTGTGTTTCACACGTTGTGTTTTCATACTCACTCATTTTGTCTTTCGTAGTCGGCCTCTTTCTGCTAAAACACCTGTCGGGAGCAACTTGAGCAGAAGTAAGAATATACCTCTTTTTTTTTTCTTCTCGCAAAACGTTTTAGTTTGGATTTTTAAAGAGTTTTAGCATTGTTTTCGTGTATCTGTTAAATGTCATGTTGAATGCACTACCAGCCAGAAGTTTGGAATAATTGAGATTAAAAAGTCTCTTCTCTTCTGCTCACCAATTCTGCCTTTTTTAATCAAACATACAGTAAAAATTGTGAAATATTAGCTGTCAATAGCTGTATTATGTAATATATTGTAAAATGTTTTTTTTTTCCTGTGACCAAAGCTGAATTTTCAGCATCATTACAGTCTTCATTCTAACATTATTATTTGTGATCAATTATTAATAACGGTTATCAAGGTTGAAAACACATATTTTTGTGGAAACTGTGATACATTTTTTATCAGGATTCTTTGATAAATAGAAAGAAACATTTATTTGAAATATAATCTTCTGTAATATTATAAATGTCTTTACTGTCACTTTTGATTACCAGTAATTTAATGTATCTTTGATTGAAAAAAAAATTGATTGAATTTTGATGTATTCAGATATCATTTCTATTTTCTTTGTAAATCTTACTTCAATTTTTTTTAATAGTAACATTTCCACAAAAATATGAAGCTGTTTCATACTGTTTTCAACACTAATAATAATAATCAGAAATATTTCTTGAGCATCAGATCATCATATTAGAGTGATTTCTGAAGGATCATGTGACTCTGAAGACTGGAGTAATGATGCTGAAAATACAGCTTTGATCTAAAAAATGAATTAAATTTGAGTATATATTCACATAGGAGACAGCTATTTAAAATTGTAATAATATTTCACAATTTTCACAGTATTTTTGGATTTAATAAATGCAGCCTTGGCGAGAAGACGAGACTTCTTTAAACAAAAACAAAAAATGATTCCAAACTTTTGACCTGTAGTTTAAATTGATGTATTTTTGTTCATATACACAGTACTTTTCTCTCGTTCTCTCTCAGCTAAAGTCGTGAGTTCTCGCGCGTCGTCTTCGTCCGGCTCACTCCAGCGTTCACGCAGTGATGTCGATGTTAACGCCGCAGCCAGTGCCAAATCTCGAATGCCCGCTGTACCCGCTGCTGCCCCCTTCAGCTCTGCCACGGCACTGCCGCCCGGGTCCTACGCCTCGCTGGGTAAAGCAGCCAACACTTACATGTTCACAGAAAACACACTCATTTACAGAGAGGAAGTCAATACTGATGTAGAGAGACAAACAATCTGGTAATGAGGGGACACACACTGTTTTTTGGGTGTTTTTAATATCTTGTAATTATTAATTCAATACAATAAAATTATTAAAATAGTACATTACAACAAAAAAGAAACATATATATATATACAGTAGTCAACATTTGAAGTGGATCAAAACCTTTCATCAAAGTTATACATGAATTTTGAACAATACCCGTTTTTGTCTTTGATTAACTTTTTTAATCCACTTCAAATGCTGACTATTGTATATGTGTATGTATATATATATATACAATGAAAGGACATTAACTGTAAATGTCTATTACGTTTTATTTAAAATGTATACCTCAAATATCAATATTTGTCATCAATAATGAGACAAATAATCAAATTAAACATTTTGATTCAGTTTACCTATAAAGTCACTAGACATAATATGTTTAATTTGAGCCTTTTTTGACTTTTAAAAGTGAATCATATAATGTTGAATTGTCCAAAAGTGTACATTTATTATCGTAATTTTATGCATGACAGCAGACAAATTTCCAGACAAACTATATTAAACATAAAATATTTTGTTTTTGTGTTCAAGGACTGTTACTTTTATTTCATTATTTAATCGTTATTTATGTGATTGACATAAATATTTATTTGACATATTAATATTTGACATAATGACATATTCATATTTATGTGTTAGGATAATAAATTAAGGCATTTAATTTTTGAAAGACTGTACATAAGTTCATGCACATGTTCATATGAAGGTGTTTAAGAGAATAGGCACTTCCTGCATGAACCCAAACCCATGTCTGACCCGCTGTCTAACACACGCTGATGCTGTTGTACTTCTGCTCTTATTTGCTCAAAGATGCCGCTGGTAATGTAGAGGGTAAGATGTGTGTGTGTGCGTGTGTGCACAGGTTTGTGTCTCGCTGTCCTACTCTGTCTTTATCGCTCTGTTCTGTGTTGAAATGTTGTCTGTTTGAGACGTACACAGACGCCACTCTCAGATGGTTGTAGTTCATTGGCTAGTTAGGTGAATTGCCAACATTTGAGAAATAAGTGACATAAAATCACATAAAACTTTTAGATACAACATTGAATAAGCAGTTTGGTCATGTTTATGTCAGTCAGCATGAGTCTTCACAGCGTCTGTGCTCAGTTTGGAGCTCGTTGAGTATGAGTCGTGTGTTTAGGTTTTGTAATGGTGTTTTGTGTATGTTAAATGATAATGAAGTTTAATATAAATAAATTATATATATATATATATATATAATTAAATTGTGTGTGTATATATATATATATATATATATAAAAAATTAAATTATATTTATATATATATATATATATATATATATATATATATATAAATTAAATATATGTTATATATAAATTAATATAAATAATATATAATTAAATTATATATATATATATATATATATATATATATAATTTAATTATATACATATTTATATAAAATAATATAATAAATTAAATACATTTTGAAGTTTGCTCAACCATCGTTTTACTCTTCTGTATTTTCCTCTGTCCTGCAGGTCGTGTGCGAACAAGACGGCAGAGTTCAGAGAAGGCTTCTGGGGGCGGAGCTTCTGTGACGGACAGCAGGGGGAGGAGCCGAGCCAAAGCTGTGTCCCAATCACAACGTGAGTTTGCAGTTACATCATCCTGCTCTGGCCAACAAAGTTAATCATTAATTATGTTTATCAATAAATTAAACTTCACAGAGAAATGATAGAAATATCTTAGAGACATTAAATAAATAAATTATAAGCCATGACCAATAGATATACATTATGCATTAATTTCATTGGCTGCAGTGTAATATACATTATACTTTGGTATAATGTGGCTTTTTTATCTGTTTTTGCTTAACGTCCCTCTTAATGAAGAGATATGAACTCCATTTCTCTTTGTGTGCCGCATCATAAACATCAGCATACTTTTTATCGTTGCTCATGCAACAGTCAGTGGTAGATCATGCTGATGTTGAGCCTGTCCTGTGCATTGAATCATGGGTAATGTAGTTTCATTGACTCTCTTCACTGTCCCGCATCAAGGATCCAGATCTGCTAATCCAGTGGGGGGTAAAACTCACGGTACGGAGTAAAACACGCCTGCATGTGTCCCGTCATGAAAGCATGACCCACTGCGACAGGCGCTCACTGTTGTTCACCGAACTGCTGCCATTCGTTAAGTCTGTGTTTAGCCAGCCATTTGTGTTATTTCGCTGTCATACTGTATCCCAGTTTTTGAGAATCCCTTTTATGAAAGTCCCTTTAAGGCGAGTCAGTTCACTCGGAGTCCATCTTGGTAACGCCCACGGATTGTTATTTCAAGCCCGCGTTGTTATTGTTAACGAAAACTATTGAAATACATTTTTTAAATTAAAAACAAAGCTGAAATTAAATATTAATATTACATGAAGACTTAAACACTAACTGAAATTTGTGAAATGTTGAAATGCTGCCTTTGCAACTAACTGAAATAAGCACCGAAATGAAAATTAAAACTAAAAGCAAGACATCGACCAATAGTTTATATAGTTTACATATACATCATCGCACCATAGGCCCCGCCCACTGGTGTTCAGTCGCATGGATGTGAACTCGTTCAGTTTAAACGGCTCGTTTGCGTCTCTGTACATCCCAGCATCAGAAACAAGTGTATGGTTTATTTGAATGGCGTCTCAGATTGCGTCTGATCATTACGTTTGTTCGGATCATTTGACAGCAGATTGTTTCGTAAACGAGGCACAGTGTAATGGAGAGTTCGTACAGAAACTTCTGTTGACATGAAGCAGCGACTGTATCGGATCTGACAGCAGCTGCATCACTAATAGAAGTAAACCATTTCATAATGCCACGTAAATGACGGTTTTATATGGATGGTGTGTTCACAACACTTACTCGCGTGCGATAGCGATCGGGAAGTTGATATTGTTCCCTGATAGACGACGCTTCATTTCAGACAGAGACTCAGAACGAAGGTGGAAATAATGTGCAAAAATCTTTATAAGTGAACTTCAAAGAACACATTAAAATAATGAAGAAATCTATATCACGACCCCTTATATTTTCTCTTCTTTATTTATGTACGAGTGGACCGTCTCTGCCTCAAACAGCCTCTGTTTTTTGTGTTCAATGCATGTGTCGTCCTAAAAGCTTTTATTTATATATTCACAGTAACATTGATAATTGATATATCAAGCCACTGAACGTTGTTGAAGGGAAATGTGTGTGTGTTATAGCGGGCAGTCGCTCTAGTTCCCCTGGGAAGCTCTTGGGTCATTCCTACGGGAGAATCCCTCGAGCCACTGGAACGCCGTCGCTCAAGCACTGTAAGATCCCGCGGAGTCAAGGCTGCAGTCGAGAGACGAGTCCCAGCCGCGGCCGAGAGGGTGAGGCTTTACAGTAGTCATTCAGCACACGCTTTCATGCACATGATGACCCTTCATAAAAGCACATTACTGATAACATGTTGGAATGGTTTTTAAATACTTCTTTACATTCAAGCTTTTCAATTCAAGTTTACATTTTGTCGCACTGACGAGAAAGAAAATGAAAAAATAATTGTTTAATCTGTTTGGAGTTTTAGAGCAAAAACAAAAGGGAATTTTCTGTGACACTTTACAATACGGTTCATTAGTTAACATGAACTAAGAATGAACAATACTTCTTCAGCATTTATTGATCCTAGTTAATATTAATTTCAACATTTACTTATACATTATTAAAATCAAAGGATGTGTTTGTTAACATTAGTTAATGGCCTGTGAACTAACATGAACAAACAATTAAAAGCTGTATTTTTATTACCTAACATTAACATAGATGAACTATTACAGTAACAAATGCACTGCATTTATTTTAGTTAATACATTAAATGATTAGTTCACTTTAAAAAAAACTTTTGCTGATAATTTACTAATTTAAATTACCCCCATGTCATCCAAGATGTCCATGTGTTTCTTTCTTCAGTCGAAAATAAATGAAGGTTTTTGATGAAAACATTCCAGGATTTTTCTCTATATAATGGACTTCAATGGGGTCCAAACGGTTCAAGGTCCAAATGAGCGTTTCAGTGCAGCTTCAAAGGGCTTTAAACGACACCAGACGATGAATAAGGGTCTTATCCAGCGAAACGATCCGTCATTTCAAAAATAAATAAAAAACTTTAAGTTTTATAAGCACAAATGCTCGCCTTGCTCTGTTCTGTGATTATAAGAGCGTTTGTGCTTATAATTTTTGAAATGACGGATCGTTTCGCTAGATAAGACCCTTATTCATCGTCTGGTGTCGTTTAAAGCCCTCTGAAGCTGCACTGAAACGGTCAAGAAAAGAAAGAAAGACATGGACATCTTGGATGACATGGGGGTGAGTAAATTATCAGCAAAAGTTTTTTAAAAGTGAACTAATCCTTTAACTAATGTTAACTAATGAACCTTATTGTAAAGTGTTACAGAATTTTCAGTATTGAAGTGCTTCATATCTGCGTGTCAAATATCTTTTGCAGCACCTCTTCCTCCTCATCACACATCATCAGTTTTATGTATCTATGGGCAAATGGCTTGAAACTGTGCAACTAAACTGGATTTCACATTCTCCATGTGAGCCGCTGGGATCCATGTACTTGTGTGAACCAATCAATGTGAGCATCACTGCGTGTCACTAGCTATTATTTCCATCCACACGTTTTTATCCGCATTAAGTGATATCAAATGAAAAACGCCTTATGGAAACAGTCAAATTCGATTGAATTTCATGAATATCGACTCAAATGAAATACGATCGGTCTCATCGGATTTAATCTTGATCGATATGCGGCTTATGCGATAATCGCTGATGGAAACGTTATTATGGCGCGATCCATTTTGCCTAGTAAAACTTTGTTCGCAAATGTTGGCTTGAATGTTGTGCAATTCGGTGAGAAAATGAATGGAAACACCCTTAAAATGTCTCAAATCAATTCGATATACCAATTTGATCGCAAAACAGCATGTGACGTCATTACGCACAGGTTTTTATCCACTTCAAAGCCGTTTGATGGAAACACACTTTCACCAGCTTTATTCGCATGAGGTTTTTTACCGAACTTCAAATCATTCGATTGACACGTGGATGGAAACATGGCTAGTGTCAGACGGGATATTAATGTGATCACGGTCAATATTTCCCGAGTGATTATAAAGAGATGAGACAGAAACTACCTGACAGTATATGTGAGCCTGAACACACACAGCTGCTAGTTTGTGTTTATGTTGTTGTCATTTCCTATGGAAATACATAATTTACTGTGGGTGGACAGTGACATCAATTTTTGTCATTATATTTTCTGACCTGCAAAGATTATTATGGAAAAATTCAATTGTTTGTTATTTGAGCAACAAAAAATACCCTTTATTGTTTTGTTTTGTTATTTGTATGTTCTGTTCTCTATTGCTCATTATTTTTGGATGAGTTGAATGTTTTTTTTCTTATTAGTTTTGTTTGTTCATTTCTAAATGATTTTATAGATTACAGGTTTACTACTACTATCACTATCATATTATATTAATATTATTATTATTATTTGTATGTTATTATATATTTTGACATTTTTTTATG
>CM060626.1:2703353-2705853 GCA_030578275.1 Meda fulgida
ATTCATCACAGGCTTCGCATGGAGTGCTTGAATTAGACTTGTTAAAGTCCTGGAAAACCCCTTGAATTATTGAAAGAGAATAAGTAGTGTTTAATTGAATCGGTAAAAAATCTTTTCACGCAAAATTAGCGCTGCGGCCCGTCTGATATAGATATAGTGTCACATGTCTGTCCTGTCTTGTGTTGCACATGGGTGTTTGTTATGTTGTGTCATGTGCTGTTGTGATTGTTGATCCCTCCCTCTCGTTACCTGATTAGTGTTTGAGTTGTTCCACCTGTCCCCTCTTGATTTGTTCCCTTTTTAAGTCTCCTCTTGTATGCAGTATTTGTCGGTTCGTTGTCATACGTCTTCCCAGTTCCTTGTTGATGTGCTTATGTTCAGAGTCAGTGTTGATTTCATGTTCATTTATTATGTTTTCCCCCCCTCGTGGGTTTTTGATTTGTGTTTGTACTGTTTTTGTTATTAAATCATCCTCGTTTTTGCACTTTAGTTCTCTTCCCATTTTTTGTACGTGTTCCGTGACATATAGAGCAATTTCGCATGGCTGTGAGCGTGATATTGCTCATATAAATATCCAAGAATATGATACAGCTTTTATTCTTCAAGTCAATCATACATTAATGGAGCGAAAACATTTTGTAAGAGGAAAGCGATATCTTTGTTATAGTATCCTTTCAATGGTTAAATTTACCGCAGTCATTGCATGTGCTGCACTTTATTTGTACCATTTTGTTTTATTGGTTTATTTTTATTAATCTACTTACCTTTTTTAGAAATTGAAAGATGATGAAGATATTGTTTAATAAGCGAGATCTCTCATTGTAGTCCTTGAAAGCCAAAAGGGTCGTGCTTGAAAAGTCCTTGAAAGTTCTACAGGGTTCCCACTCGTCCTGGAAAACCTTGAAAACCTGGATAATTGATGTCAAACTTTCCAGTCATGAAAAACATGGAAAATGATCTGGAGTTTTGGGATCCTAAAACGCTGGATAAAAACTAAAAAGTACATTGGACACTATACACACTCACACTATACAGCTCACACACACCATACATATCTTTAGACTAAGACCAAATAATAAAAAAAATAGCTGACAAAATGCATTACACTAACTAACACTTATAGAAAGGCACTCTGCATCTGCTAGACTTCAAGGTAGTGGAGGGGTCTACAGTTGAACGCATGTTGTACTACTTTAATATAGATTGTGTGCTGCACACTATTGAGAATATTGAGCTGAAGCTTGACTTTACCAGATTTAATCGCAAATCAAATGACAATATCTGTCAGAAAAATCACAATTAGATGTTTTCCCCAAATCGCTCAGCCCTAGCTTCCATAGTCATAATGAATGATCAATGATTTTATCTTTTTTATATTAAAAAGAGATTTTATAGTTAAGTCATGGCAATAAACTGTTTGCCTTTTAAAGACTTTGAGAGCAATATATTACTTTAGGGCGTGATCCTTGTCTTTTATTCCCATCATAGTAAAATCGAAAATGTCCTGGAAAAGTCCTGGAAATTGATCGCTGAAAAAGAGTGGGAACCCTGTTCTAGAATTTAATTTTACAGAATCTGCACGAACCCTATAATTACACTTTATTTGGATGGTCCACTTTAGACATTATAAGTAACTTTCATTAGAGTATTAGGAGACCGTTAGGGTTCAGGTTAGTAAAATAAGTTGACATGTAGTTGCAGAGTTACTTATAATTAGTTGGATTTGTAAAGTGGAATCGTGTAACCTATTCTTTAACTAAAAAATAAAATAAGCTGAAATCTCAGTGCACTTTCTTAATTTACATACATATATGCATTTAGCACATGCTTTTATCCTAACCCAATTTTTCTTCCCAGGTTTTCTTTTTTTAAATGTCTATATAGTTTTTAATGCATTTTTTCATTTCAGTTTTGGTTTTAGTTATTTATCATGTTAAACTAAAAGAGAAACGTTACCCTGGAAACAAGCTGAGATAAATTATGTTTAGTTTTTTTTTTGTATTGCAGGTAACGGTCATTTTATAATGTAATGAATTTATTAATTAAAATTTTTTATGGTTATATTTTTTTGTAATTTTGGTATGTGAAACTAAATGAAAATTAGAAATCTTGCCTTGGCATCTAGCTGAAATAATTTTTTATAATTATTATTTATTATACTAAATTTTTGTTTTAAGGTTAAGTTTGTTTTATAAAGTAATGGATTTTATTAAGTATCAAAAGTTTTTATGGTCTTATTTTTGTTACATATTCCCTGGCTTTTTGTGTTTTGTTAATGGGACTTTTAATTTGCCATTTTTGTAGTCCTTTGTAGTTTTTCTGTTACGCACCGAAAATACATAACAGAAAAACTACAAAGGACTACAAAAATGGCAGACAAGACAGGAAACAGGAACAGAACCAGGGTAAATGCAAATTAAAAGTCCCATTAACAAAACACAAAGCCAGGGGATACATGACAGTTTTAGTTAACTATCATAACCCTGTACCATTATCATTG
>CM060626.1:2710853-2765853 GCA_030578275.1 Meda fulgida
GCTACTTGTGCCTGGTGATGTATGAAGTTTATAATAATGTGGGCATTTTTCTGACCCCATCGGCAGATTTTTTCCAGAAAATATTTCAGACAAAAATATTTATATTTAAAAATGCATGTTTATATTTAAAAAATATTTCAGAAAACAAAACTTAATATCTCGTGATTTTGCTTCTCAAGTAAATGTACAGTATCTTGATTTAAGAGTGTTTGTACTGAAAAACAGGACAAAAATACTGATGAAAAACATGTTGCAGTGCATAAATTCAGCATCTTATGATTATAATGAAAACGGTTTCAGCTTGTAAAACTGCAGCATTGTTAAATGTTTGTCTCGTGACAGTGCTGTGTGTTTTCCAGGCTGCTCAGATGGTTTTGATCGCCCTGTTTGAGCTGAACACCCCAGAGTTCACCATGCTGTTAGGCGCTCTGCCCAAAACCTTCCAGGACGGAGCCACTAAACTCCTGCACAACCATCTGAAGAACAACAGCAACACCGCCACAGCGGTACACACACACCGCTCTTACTCTCCATGATTTAAAGCGACGCTCACTGACATGTCTGTGTTATTTGTCAAGTCAAGTCACCTTCATTTATACAGCGCTTTTAACAATATAGACGGTTTCACAGCAGCTTTACTGTGATAATAGGAAACTAAAGTAACAGATTATTTTGGCTTTACAGCAGATCTAGAATAAAGTTATTCACTTCCGTTGCAAAGATCATTATTATTAAAGGAACACGCCGACTTTTTGGGACTTTAGCTTATTCGCCGTATCCCCCAGAGTTAGATAAGTCCACACACACCCTTCTCATCTCCGTGCGTGCCGTAACTCTGTCTGACGCACCCACCGCTAGCTTAGCTTAGCACAAAGACTGGAATAAATGGCTCCAGCTAGCATACTGCTCCCAATAAGTGACAAAATAATGCCAACATTTTCCTATTTATATGTTGTGATTTGTATACTCACGGTGTGTACAAATAACAAGGTCATATGAGACACAGGCATCTTTTAACCGTATACATACTGGGAACTATATTCTCAGAAGCACTGCTACTTGGCGGAGTGATTAGCGCAACACTCTGAGCGAACGCTCTGCTCCTCACCACGGGCTTCTCAGGCACTGCGAGTAAGGTCTCATACGACCTTGTTATTTGTACACACCGTGACTATCACAACATATATATAGGAAAATGTTGCCGTTATTTTGTCACTTATTGGGAGCAGTATGCTAGCTGGAGCCATTTACTTCCAGTCTTTGTGCTAAGCTAAGCTAGCGGTGTGTGCGTCAGACAGAGTTACAGCACGCACGGATATGAGAAGGGTGTGTGTGGACTTATCTAACTCTGGGGGATACGGTGAATAAGCTAAAGTCCCAAAAAGTTGGCTTGTTCCTTTAACTTAGGGGCTGCTTACACGACACCGTTTTAACTGAAAACAGAAACTTTTAATGCATTCTGGCCGTTCACTTGCACAACAACGGTGTTTAGTGGCTCGAGAACGTAAACTTTGAAACAGGTTCCAAGGTGCAAGCTTACATTTTTTTTTAAAAATGTTATCATCTGTATGTAATTTGTGCACTTGCATATTACGTGTTTAACCTATAGATATGCGCGTTTGAATATGTACTGTATGTGCACAGGCGTGTAGTCTTTCTTTACAAATTGACATTGACAAATTACTTGTCTGGCCTGCATAATACAGAATTATTGTTATTTTTGTTAAGTCTCAGGCATCTCCCAGCAGCCCCGTGACCCGCGCTCCTCCCAGACCCCCCGTGACCCGCACCAGCCCGCTCACGTCACCCACCAACTGCTCGCACGGAGGACTTTCTCCCAGGTACGTCACACAAAACACAAAAATACACTAAACACATCTGTGTGAAGTCGTGTGACATCATCAAGACTACATGAAATCTGAGCCAGAAGAAAAACGCTGCAGAGTTATTGTACCGCAGTCTATTATATTCTTAATATTAAATGAATTTTATTTTGTTGGACACTATTTTGAATATATGTAATTTCTCAATATGGGAATAATATTGACTCCATACATAATTATTTTAAAACAATTAGTAAAATGCTTTAGGTTTATATTTTTATTTTCTACAATTTTATTAAATAAATCACCTTAAATATTTATTTAAATGTATATAAACATTTTAGTTTATTCATTTTAATAACAATTTACCTTAGTAATTTACAACAACAAAAAAGAATATTTAATATTAAGAAAATAATAGACAATTAACATAACCGCACTGACACTGGGAACGTTGGCACTATTATTGAACTGAATTGAATCAACATTGAAGTGAATTTTGCTGTATAATGACACTATTGTCCTCTGTAGAACTGCTTCATAGCTAACATTTAATTTGTTTCATAATTGATTAATTTTGCAACATTAACATTGTTATTTTCCTGTTTATTGATGTGAAGTTGCTTTGAAACAATCTGTATTGTATAAAGCGCTATAGAAATAATTGTGACGACTTAATATTCTTAGCTATCTAGAGCTGCATGATTATGGATAAATTGAGAATCAAGATTTTATTGTTTAAAAATAGAGATCACGATTCTGCATAGACAACTAAACAAATTACATGTACAGGTGAAACTCAAAAATTAGAATATCGTGCAAAAGTTATAATTTTGATTATGGCGTACAGCTTATGAAAACCCTAAATTCAAAATCTCAGAAAATTAGAATATTACATGAAATAAATAATAATAATAAAAAATTAAATACAGAAATGTCGGCCCTCTGAAAAGTATAATCATGCATATGTATATAGTTATATATACTAAATATATTAGTTTCGCCTTTTAATTTGAATTACTGAAATACACAAACTTTTGCACGATATTAACAATTTTCGAGTTTCACCTGTAATTTACTAAAGGTTCTGACAAAATGTTATTTTCTGCAGTCTATTTAAAAATATTTAATTAATAAAAATAATAATAATTTTAATCGGTTTGAGTGAATGATTCAATGACTCTTAAAGACTTCTCATTTTTATTGTTGGAATTTCTTCCACACTTGAATGGTTTAAAGTCATATTGAAATGCTCACAAAGGAATTGAAATTTTAATTTTATAACAAGTATTCGATTCCAGAATTGGAATCCATTTTCTATTCCCAACCCTAGTCATGTTTCTCAGAACACGGTAGCGTCTTTCACGCTCTCTTTCCTCTTTGTCTCTATCCTCCCTGCTCTCTCTTCATCCTCCTCTTCATCTCGGCCCAGTCGTTTATGGGGCTGGAGCTCAAAGGCTTCTTCTCCTCTCCCTCCCCCCCACCCCGGCCCCACCACCCCCCCTCTCCGGGCTCATCGGAGGGCGTATTCGCCCAGGTAACACACCTCGGCCCGGGCGTCAGGACATTGATTCTCCTACATACTTGTCCATCTTTTCATCGGATTGGTAGTCTAATGACACAAACTCAATGCATGACATTTAAAGGATTGTTTCGGGTTTATTTGAACCCAGAACGTTCCTTTTAAAGGTATAGTTCACTTTGAAATTAATTTTTGGTATGTTTTAGCTTACCTCAAGGGCATCCAAGATGTAGGTGTCTTTGTTACCGCAGTAGTTTCAATTTTGATATCTTTATAAAAAAATATACTTCTGTCTGCGCAAGCGCCGGAAGTGATCTCTCGCGCGTGTACGTCACTCATTGTTTACACAGACATTTCGGAAGTGTTACCTTTCACTGTGAAGATCTAAACATATTTAGATATACAGGAAATCGCAATGGAAGACGATTTCAATATATATCAACAGACAACGTTGAATTTGTGATGTACACACACGAGAGATCATTTCCGGCGCTTTCCGACGCTTGCGCAGACCGAAGCGCCCGCGCCCTCTGATCACTTGGACGAGGCTGTCGTTACAAGAGGTAAAAACGATATAAACACTGTTTGTTTTCTCACACAAACCGCTCGTTTCGTGTCTCAGGCCATCAATGTGTACTTACATTTACGAGTCATTAAATCATGTTTAATTTGGACTTCTCTGTGCATGCTCTTTGAGGTGGTGACCATAGACCTGCATTATATGACTGACAGACAAGAACGGTTTGACCTAAAAATATCAAAATTGAAACTACTGTGGAAACAAAGACACCTAAATCGTGGATGCCCTTGAGGTAAGCTAAAACATACCAACAATTAATTTCAAAGTGAACTATCCCTTTAAGGCGCGACGCTTCAGACAAAATCATTGTTTTTTCATGCACTGGTCAATTTTTGGCCTATTTTGCTTCCATTTTTCTTTCAGACTAGTGGAAAGAAAACATCCAATATACACATTTAAGTGTAAATGTTTTCATCTGTAGATTTCGATCACAATACATGTCTTTAAAGTCAGAAATCTCCACTTCAGCCGCTTTACCCTAGTGACAAAAAACGATATAAAAATAAATACATTTATTTCATACTGAGTATACTGCAAATCCATTAACATATTTACTGGCTATCACTTGAGCCTTAGTGATATAAATATTATAATTCGACTTTTTTTTTGGAATTCTTCTTTATTGCACAATGCACATTTCTTCATATTAAGCCTAAAATGTGTTTAATGTCACTATTAGTCTTTAAATACAGGATATTTAAAAAAGTATTCTTGCATTAGTTCCACTTCAGCTCAATCGAATACAGATGAAACTCGAAAAATTTGAATATCGTGCAAAAGTTCATATATTTCAGTAATTTAAATTAAAAGGTGAAAATAATATATTAAGTATATATAACTATATACATATGCATGATTATACTTTTCAGAGGGCAGACATTTCTGTATTTAAAATCCTTTTTTTTATTGATTTCATGTAATATTCTAATTTTCTGATTCTGGGGTTTTCATAAGCTGTAAGCCATAATCATCAACATAATAACTTTTGCACGATAGTCTAATTTTTGGAGTTTCACCTGTATACTTCAGTATATCTTTAGTTGAACCTCAGCACTGGAAAACTAAAGTACATTTACAAAATTAGTTGTTCCAATTTAGCAGACTTTAAGTATACAAATGTAGTATACTAAAAGGACAATTACAGGGTATTTATATTAAGCACACAAATATGTAAATGTGTTTCTAGTGTACTTAGCATAAAATAAATGTATTTAATTTTAGTCTATTTATTTTTCATTAGGGTACGCACACCAAACTTTACAGTTTTATTCCTATCTGTATTCTGATTTATAGAACACTTTATTCCTAAAACATGGTAAAAATATTTTTTCTGTCTGTTGGCAATATTTTCTGATTTATGGAGCAATAAAAATAGAAACCTTTCTGTTAAAACCTTTAACTCTAATGTGTCAACAAAATCAAACATGGATTTTGAGCATGGCTTCATCCAATCAGTTCAGATTTCTGATTAGATGCTGCCTCATTTGCATATTTAAACAACATTTCAGAAAAGAAAAATAATTGTCTTACTGTACTGTGTCGATTCGTTAATTTTTTTTTACACTTTTCACCTGTAGTGTCTTGTCTTAAAGGATTAGTTCACTTTTAAAAAAACTTTTGCTGATAATTTACTCACCCCCATGTCATCCAAGATGTCCATGTCTTTCTTTCTTCAGTCGAAAAGAAATGAAGGTTTTTGATGAAAACATTCCAGGTTTTTTCTCCATATAATGGACTTCAATGGGACCCAAACGGTTCAAGGTCCAAATGTAACTAATCTTTTTTCGAGTCATTTCGTTCGTTGATTGAACGAGTTCGAACAGTAGAGTCACGAACTCGAATCACAGAACAGAGCAAGGCGAGCGTTTGTGCTTATAAAACTTAAACTTTTTTATTTACTTTTGAAATGACCAATCGTTTCGCTGGATAAGACCCTTATTCATCGTCTGGTATCGTTTAAAGCCCTTTGAAGCTGCACTGAAACTGTCATTTGGACCTTGAACCGTTTGGGTCCCATTGAAGTCCATTATATGGAGAAAAATCCTGGAATGTTTTCATCAAAAACCTTCATTTCTTTTCGACTGAAGAAAGAAACACATGGACATCTTGGATGACATGGGGGTGAGTAAATTATCAGCAAAAGTTTTTTAAAAAGTGAACTAATCCTTTAAGAGTAAAAATCCCGACAATTTTAGCGAAGTGAGAATCCGTGTCCCACATTTTCATCACTTATGTGACGTCTTTCCGCCGCTTTGCTTCATGGGACTCGTGGCGAATGCAGAAGCTTGTCAAGCGTCAGTCTGTCCGTATGAAACATTTAAGATGTGTCACTTTTCCTTTGCAGCTGAGCACAAAACACATTCATCTCGTCTGTGTGTTGTATGTTGACATCAGTGTGTATGGAGTCACACCTCACTGTGTCTTTACAGTATGCTGGAGTACGACACTGAGAACATGAACTCTGAGGAGATCTTCAGCTCTTTGAGAGGCGTAACCGAAGCCATCCAGAGCTTCAGTTTCCGCAGTCAAGAAGAAATCCTCGAGCCCATCAAACGTGACGGCAAGAGGGAAGATCCGGTGAGCTCTTCCATCTGTTGCTCCTCTGTGACGGACGTTGATCTACTTCTGCATGAAGTTGTTTATGCTGCATAAACTTGCATAAACTTTTTGTGTTAGCAGCTTGCAGCCCGTAACCAGCAATAGTCTCATTGTTTATAGTTATAGTTTCAGCGACTTGTTGACAGAAGAAGATTTTAGTTAACGATAATAAATATTTATGTTTACTTTATTTCAAGTTACTAAAACCATGAAAAAAAAACATTATTACTTCAAATAAAATAAACATTAACTGAAATAAAATATTTTATTTCGGCTAGTTGACAACCTTTCTCATTTTTATTTTCTTATTCAACTAAAATAACAAACTAAATAAACAAAAACTAAAAGCTAAAATTAAATAAATATTATAGACATTTAAAAAAATGCTCAAATGTATAACTAAAATTAAAATATTAAAATTATCTTAATCCAAATATTGACAAAAACAATAATAGTATATCAACGCTACTAAAATTCATGAGCCTTATTTTAAAAAGTGTGATTTATATATAGATTTATTTATATTAACATATAACAACATATGTAAATAATGTGACAATTTTGAAAAAGCAACTACATACAATTTACAGTCCCCCTGTGGTGAAAATTCAGTTTTTAATGTTGTTTATATGTCTATGTGGTGTTTTTAATATGCTTTAAGACAAAGCATGTGTAAGTTCATAAGTCGACAGCATTGCTAAGTATTTTCTGCTTAAAACTGCAGTGAACCAAAGACAGTCTCAAAAACACGCTTTGAAATCGCTGGTGTTTCTGACGTCACTAACGACCTTGTAACCAATCAGATCAACGTGTGATCGTCAACCAGTGGATCTCTGAGTGAGTGAGTGAGTGAGTGGAGGCGGGGCTCATTTGCATATGCATAGAACCACGCATACTAAATGAGGCAAGGGTGTCGAGTTACATTCAAGATATTTTAAGGCATAAAGAATCTTCCCAAGGAAAAATGTTTAAATATGTCGTTTTGGTGATGAGTTTAAAGAGATACAATTGTTGAACACAGGGGGACTTTAACCATTAAAAAAATGTGGATTAATTAGATGTTATAATCACTCAGGTTGCAGTGAAATAACCATGTGTCTCATTCAGAGCGGTGTGGCGTCGTCTGGTGTGGATCCTCGTCTGGAGGGAGGCCGGACGGCGCTGGACAACAAGACGTCATTATTAAACACACCGTCCCCTCGATCGTTCAGCGGCCCGTGGACACGCGAGTACAACCCCTACAACTACAGCGACATCAGCGCCTACGAGAAGGGAGCGCTCGCCTTGTTCGACGACGGAGAGCAGATCCGAGAGGGTAAGCGAACAAGCATCTACTGGAGAATCTCTTCATGATGTTCACAGAAACAGGCCAACGTCTTCAAGTTCTTCTTTCAGGTCGTCAGCAGGACTGTGGAGAAAACAAGATCATGCATCCCAAAGGGTTTTCTGCAGGTATGAGGATGACTTGAACTGTTTGAAGAGCACAAGTCAGTTTCTGTAAATGAAAATCTCATTTAACATCTCTAGATCATGTATAAACATGTCAAAACAGATTTACCATGAGCTCTGAGGTTCTTAAACGGATAATTCACATATTTCGGGCCTTAAGGCAAGCCAACCCAGATGAATAGGATAAAATAATTAAAGTCCCTCTCTAGTCAATAATTGTATCCCTTAAAGCTCATCTTTGATCACCAAAGACACCGGTGTGCAACGGGGTTTGAGATGCGTTTTCTCTTGTTTGGTGTGTGTGTTCGAACTGCAGTCCAATCAGCTGCAACATGTATATAAAGCACGCGGTATTAAAGTGAACTCGCACAATGGGTTCAAGGGAAGTCATTTACAAATGTGTTCGATGCAGCTCGGTATACGCAACAACTGAGGATATTAGAACACATGTTTGTCGTAAATTTATTGTAAAAATATAGGATATCAACATAATGATGTAGTTGATTATATTTGTAGCTTCATTGCAAGTGTGTGACATTTGGTATAGAAAGAAACAATGGTAATTAAGTGCTTTTCCTAAAAATGAGAAAGAAAACACAGGGTATTAAAACAGTAAGAACTACAAATAAAGTCAGTATGTGAGGCTAAATACACGTGTTTTAGTCTGAATTAGGTAAGATGTGTGCTTCAGTTTCAGCAATCCCTTCACTCGATTGGGATGTTCTCTTGTGTTCTGGGCGGCAAGTGCAGTAACTGTAACATCAGGCATATTTTGTAGAATTAAACATATTTATACCGACTTCATCAGGCTTTATACCATTTCTGTTTAAAAAAACAGACGTTTGTGCAACGTATTGTCGGAGCTGAACCATAGACTAAAAAATATGGACAAAGCGTCTGTGATGTCACCCATAGACTTTCTGAGGAACAGTTTTGAGGCCGTTTATGGGGGGTATGGGCGGCTCTGTCTTGGAAAATCTTGCTCAAAATGTTCAGAAAGGATCAGAGGTGATGTGATGTGTCGTGTCGGATCATGACCGAGATGTCAAATATCAGGAATTCCACTCGCCCGTTATCAGCTGTCAATCAAGCTGTCAATCAATGTTAACCATGCCCTTATTTGTCATATTATTTATACCTAAATACGATCTAAACTAACGAGTTAGAAAAAAATTCACCCCCCTCACAGTTGTCAGGCACTCGGAACCTGTCGAAAAATACAATAAAAGTCCATGGGACCAACCTGTAAAAACATGAATTTATGCTGTGAAAACAGACATTTTAACATGGGGTTCTATGGACATTTGCTCTCTTTTGGGACCGGCCCCTAGCGGAGTTTACATGCATTGCGGTTTTTCGCACTTCCGGGTCGGCTTAATTTTTCAGATTAGAATTGTCCGCTTGGGGCTGAACGCAGCCCAGGTCAGTGTGTTTATTGTCGTGGACTCTCATTGGTCAGGACCCAGGCAGGCCCTGGAGATGGTTGGTGACCTGCTGAAGGAGCTGTCCAATCACAGCGAGCGTGTGGAGGAGAGGCGGGCCGCTCTGCTGGAGCTGCTGAAGGTCACGCGGGACGACAGCCTGGCCTTGTGGGAGGAGCACTTTAAAACCATGCTTCTGCTTCTGCTGGAGACGCTGGGAGATAAAGACGTGAGAGACACACTCGTCTTCATCACACACACTCATACAGGGGAGCGTTTCCCAAAAGCATCGTTAGCCATCTATGGTTGCATGTTCTGTCGTTATCAAGCAGTTCAACGAGTGTGTTTCCCGAAACCATCGTTCTAACGAACATTCGTTAACAGCATCACAGAGTTGTGTGTGTGAACGACAGATCTCCTGTGGTTAGAAGAATAGTTTCTTGTTTGCATGACATGTGGACTCAATAAATCATTATCTTGAGCCAAATAAGCAAACTAACATTCAGTGGAATCTGTATCTTTTATTTAGAATGTATACAAAGTAATTTGTCGAGAGATTTAAAGTGTAGTGTTTGAAGAGTGCGCATCTGTGAACGAGCTCTAGTGTGTAAGAACGAGTCTATGATTGAATCTGGAAATAAAGCAAAATAACTGAGAAATATTCCTCAGATGTCTGTAATTTATAGCAAAACATCTCGCATTAATTCAATCTCAAACAGATTCATTAAAAGAAGTTATTACTCCAACAGGTGCGTGACATCATTAACTAACGTGGTTGAACAACCAATTTGCAACAATATGGTTTCGGGAAACTGTCGTGGTTAGCTAGTTGATTTGTCCTCTGATGCATTGTATGGTAGTGAAGCAGCGAGTTACAGCGTTGCATGGGAAACACACCCCTGATGCGCTACAGAACAAACAATGATGATGTGTGTGTGTGTGTGTTTGTGTGTGTGTGTGTGTGTGTGTGTGTGTCCGCAGCACACCATCCGAGCACTGGCGCTGCGTGTCCTGAAGGAGATCATGCGAGGGCAACCAGCGCGCTTCAAGAACTATGCAGAACTCACCATCATGAAAACCCTCGAGGCCCATAAAGACTGTCATAAAGAAGTGAGCGAGACTCTCTCTCTAAACCAGCGGGAGCCTTAAAGACGACAAAACAAGCATTACAATACTAAAAATCACCCCCTCACCCCCTCAATAACTGCACTTTATCTTTGAAGACCGTCTCGGTTACGTATGTAACCCTCGTTCCCTGAGTAGGGAACGGAGACGTTACGTCGGATGACGACGAATGGGGTTTCGCTTAGAACACCTATCGACTTTGAGTATACAAAAACGAGCCAATGGCAAAGAAATGCCATGGGTCTGCGGAATTTGCATGACGTAACTCCGCCCCACCTCGTGGGTATAAAAGGAGGACGCCGGCAACATGCAGTTATGTTTCTTCGCTGAGGAGCCAAGACTGAACTCAAGCGATCCCCGCGGTACAGCGGAAGTGGCAGGAAGACGTAACGTCTCCGTTCCCTACTCAGGGAACGAGGGTTACATACATAACCGAGACGTTCCCTTTCGTGGTCACTCCGAGTCACGTCGGATGACGACGAATGGGGTTATCAGTCTAATCACGGCACCTTCACAGCTGTCTTCCAGTGCCCTGCGTAAATCTGAGCCCTTGTGAGAGACTTGTTCGGACGAAGGACTCTTATTTAACACAGGAATACCAAGGTACACTGGGAAGCATATCCCATAGTTAGAGGAAATATGCAATTAACACCAACCCAGGGGGGGGGGGGCATTTGGAAATACACATATGACCCGAAGGAACCATACGGAGAATACTGAGGTGTCCAGCCGCAGGTGGAATATTTCAACCTCAGGGGTGGCAAGGTGGCTTGCCAAGGGAAAGACACATGCTCAGAGAGGCTTACAGTGGAAATACACGTGTGGGGGTAGCTCCGGGGAGGGACCATGCACATGGGAGGCACCTAGCCGACGCACAGGCAATAGACACTGGCGCTAGCATCAGGGGTGCTGGAGGAACTCAGGGCTTGCGGAGGAGCTCACCTGAGGAGAATATCGCACGCATCCAGTCCGTGGAGTGGAATGGCGAGCAAGCGAAGACACCTGAGCGGGTCCAGTACTAGCTAGTTGAAGCGAGTACATGAGAGGACACTGGCTCCACTCGGAGATTGTAGAATCTGTCGAATGTGTTAGGTGTCGCCCAGCCTGCAGCTCTGCAGATGTCTGTTAGCGAGGCACCATGCGCCAGAGCCCAAGAGGATGCCACAGTCCGGGTGGAGTAGGCAGTCACACCAAGGGGGCACGGTCGACCTTGCTGCTGGTATGCCAAAGCAATGGTGTCAACTATCCAGTGAGACAACCTCTGCTTGGAGAGAGCCTTTCCCTTCTGCTTCCGACCATAACAGACAAAGAGCTGGTCTGAGGTCCTGAAACACTGTGTCCTGTCTACATAGGCGCGGAGAGCGCGTACTGGACAGAGCAGTGCCAAGGCTGGGTCTGCCTCCTCCAAGGGCAGCGCTTGCAGGTTCACCACCTGGTCCCGGAAGGAAGTGGTAGGAACCTTGGGCACATATCCAAGCCGGGGTCTCAGGATCACGTGAGAGTAAGCCGGCCCGAATTCCAGGCACGCTTCGTCAACGGAGAATGCTTGCAGGTCCCCAACCCTCTTGAGAGAGGCCAATGCAACCAGGAGCGCTGTCTTCATTGACAGGAATTTTAGCTCCACTGATTGCAGAGGCTCAAAGGGAGCACTCTGCAGTGCAGTTAGAACCACTGCGAGGTCCCAAGAGGGAACGAGAGGAGAGCGAGGAGGATTCAGTCTCCTCGCTCCCCTCAAGAACCTGATGACCAGGTCGTGCTTCCCTAAAGATTTACCTTCCACCAAGTCATGGTGTGCGGCAATAGCGGCAACATAAACTTTGAGGGTGGAGGGAGACAGCCTTCGCTCCAACCCATCTAGAAGGAAGGAAAGCACGAGACTGACCGAACACCTCCGGGGGTCTTCTCGGCGAGAAGAGCACCAGTTGACGAAGAGGTTCCACTTCAACGCATAGGCGTGTCTCGTGGACGACGCTCTAGCGGTATTGATGGTAACCACCACCGCTGGTGCTAGGGTACTCAAACCTGCCTCGTCCCGTCCAGGAGCCACATGTGGAGGTTCCAGAGATCGGGACGAGGGTGCCACAGGGTGCCCCGTCCCTGAGAAAGGAGGTCCTTCCTCAGAGGAATTGGCCAAGGAGGTGCTGTCGCGAGGAGCACCAGTTCGGAGAACCAAGTCCGGGTGGGCCAGTACGGCGCAACCAGAAGGACCTGCTCCTCGTCCTCCTTGATCTTGCGCAAGACCTGCGCAAGAAGGCTCACTGGGGGAAACGCGTATTTGCGGCCCCGCGGCCAGCTGTGCGCCAGAGCATCCGTGCCGAGCGTGCCCTCGGTCAGGGAATAATACAGGTCGCAATGGGTCGAGTCGTGGGAGGCAAACAGATCTATCTGTGCGTTCCCGAACTGGTCCCAAATCAGCTGAAACGACTAGGGATGGAGTCGCCATTCTCCAGCGAGGGGCTGAAGCCGTGAGAGCTCTTCGGCTGCACAGTTCAGGGCTCCGGGAATGTAAATGGCTCGAAGCGACCTCAGATGCTTCTGACTCCATAAGAGGAGGTGGCGAGCGAGTTGCGACATACGGCGGGAGCATAGACCATCTTGATGGTTGATGTACGCTAGAGTGGCGGTATTGTCTGATCGGACTAGTACGTGTTGACCCTTGAGCAACGCCCGAAAGCGGTGCAGGGCAAGGCGTACTGCCAGCAACTTGAGGCAATTGACATGCCATAGGCGCTGGGGTCCTGTCCAGGAGCCCGCGGCAGCATGTCCATTGCACATGGCGCCCCAGCCCGTGGTGGAGGCATCTGTTGAGACAACAACATGCCGGGAAACTCGTTCCAGGGGGATACCTGCCCTGAGAAAACTGAGGTTCGACCGCGGGGTGAAGGTCTGACGGCAGGTCGGAGTAACTGATACTCGGAGCGTGCCTTGTTGCCATGCCCACCTCGGGACTCGGTCGCGAAGCCAAAGCTGAAGCGGTCTCATATGAAGCAATCCGAGCGGCGTCACCGCGGCTGCAGATGCCATATGCCCAGGAGCCTCGGCAAGGCAACTTTTCTCATTTTCATTTAGTTTAAGTAAAGTAAGTAAAATAACAAACTAAATAAACTAAAACTAAAATTAAATAAAAAGTATATAGGCATATAAAAAAAAGATGACAAAATTACTCAAATTTGAACTAAAATTAAAATATAAAATATAAAAATAATCTCAATCCAAATTTTAACAAAAAATATAATAGTATGTCAATGATAGGAAAATAACACTGGCCTCATTTTAAAAAGTGTTTGAACATTTCTATTAAGAATATACATTTTTCTAGTTATGCTAAAATATTCTATTAGGTACAAATTTAAAATATAAACAGGAAAACACAGAGGAAACATATTACCCTACATGAATATGAAATATTGTTGTGAACAATGAGAAAATGTATTTTTAAACATTTATTTTATAAGTAAGGGGGGAAAAATAAATGATTTATGGTCTTATGTAACTATATTAATCCTGATAATGTGGTTAATTATCCAAACTTTGATAACAAAAACGTGTGATTACAGCAGATGTACCAGAGGAAACATCCTAGCCTACATGAACTTGATATATTGTTGTGGACAGTGAGAGGCCTCGAGGTCAGAGTGATTCAGAAGCACAGCTCTAAAATCAGGCCTTGTTTACCTCTGACATCATCAGAGGACGTTTGTAATATCTGACTGTGCTCCACAGGTCGTCCGGGCCGCTGAAGAAACGGCCTCCACGCTGGCCGGATCAATCCACCCCGAGCAGTGCATCAAAGTTCTGTGTCCCATCATCCAGACGGCCGACTATCCCATCAACCTCGCCGCCATTAAGATGCAGACCAAAGTAATCGAGCGGATTCCCCAGGATTCCCTGGTTCAGCTTCTGCCTGACATTATCCCAGGACTGTTACAGGTACAAACACACACACAAACACACACTAGGCGCGTTTCCATTACAGATTTGCGCAAAACTTTTGCGATTTTTTTCTAAATGTTGACAAAAAACTATTACGAAATGACACGTGTTTACATTAACCGATGTTAAGCGACTAAAACTTAATTTTCGCGATAAGTCATTCCAAAAATCATGGCGACGGATGTTGGTAGGTTTATGTATATCCCGGCCACCACACTGGCCATTATTATTAACCGAAGGAGGCGTGTGTGTGTGTGTGTGTGTGTGTGTGTGTGTGTGTGTGTGTGTGTGTGTGTGTTTGTGTGTGTGTGTGTGTGTGTGTGTGTTATCCAAGCATTAATGGCCAGGAAAGACTCTTATGCTGTGAGCGGCTGATGTTTCTGGTGTTTCTCCCTCATATCTCCCTCGAGGTCTTGATTGTGGCGTTTTTTTTGAGGTTTAGAATCCAGTATTCCTGTAATTCTTTTGTCTTTTATGAATTTAATAAAGAACTCTGTCTCGTTTTTTTTTTTATTCAAAATTAGGACATACAGCAGGAAAACAACATCTTCTGTACATCAATAAAGTCTATGGACAAATCACAAATAAGCCAGGGAGGTCAAGGGGTTATCAAAAAAGTATAAAGTAAACAAAGGCAAAAGAAAAAAAAGAAAATATTTTTTTCCTAAATAAATCTCTGTCTCGTATTCTGTCCCAACACACCGCGTCATCTACGTCAGGTGACTGTAAATGCACAAAAACTGTTTCCATTGCAGTTTTGCGAAATATTTATTTTTCGAATTGCCTACAAAAAAAAACCTCATGCGAGCGTAAAAACTTTTTTGCGATAAATGGGAGTTTTTGTGAAATTGACGTGTTTCATTGAGCATAGTTTCAATTCGCAATTTCAATTTATGCAATTTGAAGGGTAATGGAAAGCGGCTACTGATGCAGAGACAGACAGTGAGATAAACTTATGTGTGTGTGTGTGTGTGTGTGTGTTTCAGGGTTATGATAACACCGAGAGCAGTGTACGTAAAGCCAGTGTGTTTTGTTTGGTGGCCATTTATTCAATCATCGGTGAAGATCTGAAGCCTCATCTACAGCAGCTCACCGGCAGCAAGGTCAGATATCATCAATACATTCATATATAAGGTTTCTTGTTTAACGACACATATATAGGTGTAGGTTTAATTTTTTTTATTTTTTAATAACAACATTTTGTCTACTATCTTGAGTGGATTTTGGGTGGTTGCTGTACTGTTCAAAAGTCTGGAATAAGGCTTTTTAATGTTTTTGAAAGAAGTCTCTTCTGCTCAAGGCTGCATTTATTTGATCAAAAATACAGTAAAAAATGTGAAATATTATTACAGTTTAAAAGAACTGTTTTCTATGTGAATATATGTTCAAATGTAATTTATTCCTGTGATCAAAGCTGAATTTCCAGCATCATTACTCCAGTCTTCAGTGTCACATGATCCTTCAGAAATCTCTCTAATATGATGATCTGATGCTCAAGAAACATTTATGATTATTATCAATGTTGAAAACAGGTGTTGCTGCTTCATATTTTTGAGAAAACTGATCAAACTAATTTAAGATCAAAAGATCAGGATTTATTTGATATAGACATTTTATTTTTTTGTAACATTATACATTTCTTTACAGTCGGTCACTATTGATCAATTTAATCATTGATCCTCCTTGTTGAATAAAAGTATTAATTTATTTTAAAAAAAGGAAAACAATTTTACTGACTCCAAACTGTTTTTTATTGTTGCTGTCTATATAGATTTTAGTATTCATTATTTTAGTAATTCATCTTCAACATAATTTAAACAAAAATGTGAAATGTTGCCATATAATAAATGATATTTTATTTCTAGAAAAGATTTTTTAAAAATGTTTGTAGTCTTAGTTAACGATAATAACCCTCTAATGATTGTGCGTTTGAACATTTTTCAGCACGTGTGATCCCTCCTAATACTGTGCAGAACGGGTTTGTGTGTCTGAAGTCTTGTTCTGTCTCTACAGATGAAGTTACTGAATCTGTACATCAAACGAGCTCAAACCACCAACAGCAACAGCAGCAGTTCTTCAGACGTCTCGTCTCACAGCTGAGCACTGGCCAGCTCTCTTACAGGCCCGTCCTCACACTCGCTAAACACTCTGCACATTTGGTCCATCGTGCGAGTAGATCTTGTTTAGGTGCACATTTGCTTTATTAAAGGGATCATGATTCATTCAACAGGTGCAACCACTTACACGACTTTAACCGCAGCCTGTTGGGGTTTGTGATTGGTTGCGTTTGTGTTTGAATGAACATCTGCTACCAACGTGTGTGTGTGTGTGTGTGTGTGTGTGTGTGTGTGTGTGAGAGAGAGAGCATGTGGGAGTGTGTGTGTAGCAGTTGAGCCTTTGTGTGTGTGTGTGTGTGTGTGTGTGTGTGTGTGTGTGTGTGTGTGTGTGTGTGTGTGTGTGTGTGTGTGAGAGAGAGCATGTGTGAGTGTGTGTGTAGCAGTTGAGCCTTTGTGTGTGTGTGAGAGAGAACTGTTGCGAGGGCTTTTATTCTCTAATGCTTTATTACTTTTTACCGTTACATTTTTGCAGTGGCGTTTAACTTCCTCATATTCAAAGCACACTAAAAGTTCTGTCCGATCGGCCAATCAGGAGTCGTGTTTCAAAGCTCCAGCGTCAGCACTCGTTCGTGAGGGTGTCCGTTGTAGTTTCACGTCTTTAACTCTGCTGCTTTCCCAGTTCCCTAGAACGCTTTTTTAGTGATGAGTGTAATTTTTTTGGGCATCTGAAAATATGCAAGAACAGAGATTGTATTTGTACATTATTTGTTTCATGTCTGGCCAACAGGTGAAGAGGTTTTGCTCAAAGTCTGATTGTAAAGGAGCAAATTTAGTTTGAAATCTCTCATTCCAGCGTTGCACATCCCAGTGATCTAAAAAAATAAAGAAAAACTGTTAGCATTAAGATATTTTAGATGGACCATGATTATTTTAACACTAACAGGGAGTTCTCCTTTAACTAAAGTTCTCCTATTGTGATTTAAGGACCACACTGATATTGATTTTTATTTTATTTTAAACAAAACATACAATTTGATAATCTTCGATGGGAACAATTACCAGAAAGTATTAGAATCTCCCTCAGTGTTCATTTAGAAATCAAGCAGATGATCCCAAACCCAACTGGATCAGGTTTATCTGCATTTGGTCTTTTAAAACGAAAGCTTCCACTTACAAACACTAGATTAGTTGCAGGTAGAAGTTTTAGAGCAATAATTTTAACAAAAAAATGATCCAAATTGGATTTTTACTAGAAGTCAATTTGCAGTTTTCTGGTTTAGGCCGGTTTGTGCCTGTTCGGCCGTTTAAAGTGCTCTGCTAGTCTTTTTGTAAACGGTTTTAAATCTTGGTGCTTAAATGAATCACTCTGTGCTTTTGCTGAATGTTTAAATTTAGATTTTTTTTTCGTTTATCCTTCTTTTTTTGGTTTGAATTTAAGCGCCTTACCATGAAAAGAAAGTCACATAATATTATCCGCTCTCGTTAGAAATCCCAAAGAACATTCCACACAAAAAACTGCTGATTTTGTGGAGTGAATCATCTATTTTCCTTCTAGTATTTGTTACAGTTTATTCATTTAGTATAAAAAAAATAGACGATGAAGATAATATAATTTAGGGTACGTTTACACAACAACGATGTACTAAAAACGAAAAAGTCTTTCCTTTGCGTTTTTATACAGACGACAACGTTGCCAAAACGATCCCTGTTCACACAGATCCACGAAAGCGACTAAAATCGGTGTATTCTGCTGTTCTGCCAGTAGATGGCGATGTCACTTTGTAAAGAAACTGCGCCCCTATAGGCTCAACACGTAATATGCAGATATGCATAGACAACAACGGTATCGTTTTCAAAACCTTGCACTTTGAAACCCGTTTTTCAAAAGTTGAAGTTTTTAGACCCCCAAAAACGCCATTGTCGTATAAATAAACGTTCAAACGCAGACAAACTGAAGTTAAAACGGTGTTGTGTAACGGCCCCTTAAATTTTAAACACATTCCTAAAGGGCCATTTACATGACAGTTTTCAACTAAAAACGTAATTGTATGCATTTTGGCCGTTCATTTACATGACAATGGCATTTTGTGGGCCTGAAAATGCAAACTTTTGAAAACAGGTTTCAAAGTGCAAGTTTTTTAAAAACGATACCATTCGGAAAAGCATTTCCATTTTTAATACATCGTTGTCGTGTAAAAGTACCCTGAGGAAGAAGATTTCTGGACTCTGGCAATCAATACACACGAGCTGTGTCCTTCACTACACAGACGACACTACTGTTCACTACATTAATGCTGGATGTTCAGATTGTAAATACTTTATAGTGAACGACATACGGACCTGCTAGAATCTTTAATTCAGTATGATAAGCAACTCAGTGTTGTAAAGATCTTCCCGAGTAAATCACCAACTCTGATGTTCCTGCTTTCCTAGTGAACTGTGGATAAAGCTCATTTACTGAAGGGAGTTTTGCAGAAACGCTTTGCTAATGCAAGTAGATTCAGACATAGAGCTTCACATGCTGCGCATGCCTTCAGTTTAGATGCTCATGTTTAATATCATGTCTGTATTTATTTCACACGTTGTGCTTTAGCTGTATATATGAACTGTTTTTGTTCACTTTCACCTGTGTAGGATTTGCTATCTGTAAACTATTTGCTCTAGATAAACGAAACCTGAGTTTTCCACTTGTGTGTCTGGGTGAGTTTTATTTTAGTCGCCTGAAATCACATGGGATTATTGTGACATTAATACTTGCTGATTATGATCTTTAAATATTTATCCAGGTGTTGATATCGAGGTTATTCATGGTGATTTTCAGATCAATCACTGCAGGTTTAATGCTGACGCGTCTGTGTTTCTCTTTTAATCACGCCAGTCAGTGTTTCTGATTGCAGGATGTTTCGTCAGAGCTGATTCATTCACCACCCGAGTTTACTTGATTTATGACTGAGTTTTACTTTTGATTTTTGTAAGGATTTAAGTAATAATGTCATTTATTTCAATTTGATCTGATGTTTAAATTTTAAAAGCTGACTTTTAAGAACAAGTCCAAATCATAATTTACCACAAAAGCAAAATAAATATTTTGAAAACATAAAAGCCTGTCTTAGACCATTAGTTGTTTTCTAAAATCATCATTAGGCCTACAAATATATTTACATTTTGCATTGCTTTAGCATTTTGCAAATTTGAATGCAATGAATTTGAATGTTTGATCTTAAATGTGATAAATTATCAATATCCTGAAATGATTTGCATTTAAATTTCACAAAATTTGATCTTAAATGTGTTTTTATGGTTGTGAAAATAATATCACTGTGCCAAAACTCTGGTCCTAAAACAGAACTAATTTCTTTATGCTGAATTTAATGTTGATTTTGTGCTGGAAAATGACCTGAGCATGTTCTTGAAAGGCTTTGAGACTCAACAACAAATTTGTATAATTTAAGTTAAATCTCGAAACTTGTCCTGCACATACAGTGAAACACGAAGCTAGACGTTCCCGAACCGCTCCGGATGTCTTTCTGTCTGATTCCCTGTCTGTCCGGCTGAAGGTCAGGAGTGCCAGTAATGAGATGCTCTTTCATCTGTCTCTCTGATGTCTGAAGACTCGCTGGACTTTCACTCCAGACCTTCACAAGTTTCAGTCTTTGTAGTCGTTACCTGTCCTTTGGTTATCCCGCTGCTTCTTTTCTATCTGGACATGTACTTTAAATTGAGTTCCTGTTCTATAAGAGGGGATATGAAATCAATAATTGGCTTTTGGTACAATTTATGACTGGAGAATTAATCCTTCTGGAGGTAATCCTGTTTCTATATCCCACCAGCAGGAGGCGATAAAACAAAGCTGCAGCTCTTGAGGGATCAGATTCTGGAATGAAAGGCTAGCATACTGCAGTACATACTAAAGGTTCATGGCTTTTCATTTGGATTTACTCTTTTTTTTCTTTTTTTTATAGAGAGAGAACTGTATGTAACTACACTGAAAATATTTAATTTTAATTTTCACTTGCTTAATTTCACACATAATTACAATGAAATGGCAAGTTAAAGAATTAAATGTGAAATTTTGATGTAGAAAGCCTGAAATTGTATTTTCTTGTAAAACATACTCAAGTAATGTTTTGGATAAACATACATTTTTGTTTTTACAGTGTACAATTATTATTTTTTACTCACTATTAACATTTTTCTATTTCAATTTTTATTAATTTCCATGACTTAAAATCCCTTAATATTTCATGTGTGGAACTCTGTATACTGCATACTATTTACTATGTGAACCAGCATGCAGTATACGAACTTAAATATTTCAAGCAGTTAGTTATACTCTAGATGTTGTCACACATTTTGATGAAGTCTGAGCGATTTCTGTCCCTCCATAGACAGCTACATAACTACTACTTTTACGCTTCAAAAAGTTCATAAAGAGGTCATAAAATAATTTCTCGATCACTTTTTACACTGAACAGATTGAATTTGACTTTTATTCACATTTAAACATTGATCAGCAAACATAAACAGAAAGTCAACCGTGATGCGTAACACGAGAATGAACCTCATTGGTTCTTGTTGAAGCTCAAACGTGATGCGTAACACGAGAATGAACCTAATTGGTTCTTGTTGAAGCTCAAACGTGATGCGTAACACGAGAATGAACCTCATTGGTTCTTGCTGAAGCTCAAACGTGATGCGTAACACGAGAATGAACCTCATTGGTTCTTGTTGAAGCTCAAACGTGATGCGTAACACGAGAATGAACCTCATTGGTTCTTGCAGAAGGTCAAATGTGCTGCGTAACACGAGAACGAACCTCATTGGCCCTTACAGAAGCTCAAACGTGCTGCGTAACACGAGAACATGCTTTAGCTTTCGTTTACCACAACTGATGTTTATATGTGTTCATATGCAACAGATTGTTCATCTGAAAGCAGCTCACGTGCTCTTGCTGTAGAGTCACAGATATTAAATTCGTTTGGTCAAACTGTCCATTCGTCCTCTGAGATCATCATTAAATGACAGAACACTGCCTGAATCATGAATGACACGATCATAATTATTGATGTCTGGAGAGGTACATGTGTCCTGACACACCATCACTGTCCAGAAGACCGTCATCATCATCAGAGATGAGACGCAGCGAAGCGTCACGCGTGATGATCTCTGATTGCATTCTACGCTGACGGATCCGTTAACGTGGAGGAATTGATTTACTGTAGATTTCGTTCAATGTGATTCATCATTAGTGGAATATCACAAGGACTCATTTATGGATCCCCGCGGCACAGTTTCTGTTTTACTGATTGCTGACACTAAAAAGTGCTTCAGGAATTCAGAATTTACCTTTATAATCCTGGTCTTATTATGACCGATTTATCCAATCCCGTCTCACAGGAAATTGTACGATGTTTAGAAAAAATGAAGCGCTAAGATCCACCCTAAACGTCATAATTAGCCACAAACATAAAACTGTTATCAATTGCACTGAGATTGTGTAGCTTTATCAGTGCACGTTAGACAGAATCTGGGATATAAAGCACCATATGTCCCAAAGTACTCTACAAATCCACTCCAGCTCTCAAACCTCACGCATGCTTGTATTCGGACACAAAATGCTTCTTTAGATCAACTGCACCAGGTTTTATGTCAGTGAGATTTGAGATCTATATGGTCAGTCTGGGTCTGTTAATCACACAAAGCATCACGAAGACCTCAAGTATAGTGTGCATGAAAGTCCTACAGGTTTAAACAACATGAGTGGGGAGAGTAAATGATTCCTTTAATGCTCGTCTGAGATTTAAAATGTCCAGGTTGTGTCCTAAATCGGTGGATGAGATTCCCCGTACACCTGTAATAGTTTATTTCGCGACGCAGGAACAAACCCGAGCGGCGGTCGCTTCTCTCCGCGGTGGCCTCGTCTCATATCCGCTCTTTCCTCATCAACATTCACCCAGCCGGAGAAAATTAATTCTATTAAAGGGCTCAATTCCCTCCGCCAGACCTCACTGTTTAAACATCTTTTTAGTGTATGATTAGAGCATATTTCCCAAACCTGGCTGGGAGTGGCGGCTGGGTCGGGGAGGTCGAGCGAATGAAAGAGGACGACTTCATTGTGCGATGACTGGACCATAAATCATCGGGCGATTTCTATAAATCACGGCAGATGGCAGGGAGCGAGCGTGGGCTCGTGGGAGTCCTCGGCCCCGGTGCATGCAGGGAAGAGTGGACTGCAGTGTGGATGAGATGCAGACCTGGAGGTCTTCGAGACCCACCTCTCCATACTGGCCCGCGTTTAACACGTCTAATCGGCCTGATTAATATGTATGCGCGCCTCGGCTCCCTCGGCCCATGTGAGGCCTGTCAGACTGACATTAGATGTCTCGTGTTCAGGGAGTCCGAGGCCGTTCTGTCATCCATTCTGATTATGAAGATGTAATTGAGCAGACTATGAAATTTAATGCGGTCGCATTGCAGCAGTGCTGGACTCAATGTCATTACTTTAACACAAGCGAACCGACAACGAGACTCGCAGATGTGCCTTTGACATTATGAGACCGGGTGTGGAATGGATTGCGCATCGAGCATGTTTTAACAACTATTAAAATGTTCATTTACATTAATTCTTTCATGCAAATCGATGTGGATTTGATCATTCTGTGCATTCCCTGAGAATCGAACCCATGACCTTGGTGTTGCAAGCACTTTTTAACCTACAGGAAAGAATAAAAAGATCTGATTCAAGTATTCTCTTTCACCCTTAACAATTAATCTGCACTAGAACTGCATGAGCTTTTCTCTCGCAGATTTATGAATAAGGCTGCTAAGGAATCTCTGACAGGGTCAGAAGTCAGAGGTCAAAGGTCATGCTTTTAACAATCTGAATTCGGAATAGCATATATGGCAGACATACACTCTTTAAAATAACGGTTCCAAAATAGGGGTCATAGAAGAACCCTTTTGGTTCCCAAAAAACCTTTTAGTGAATCGTTCTAAAAAGAACCATTTTCTGAGATGATTTGCCGCTCGTTCCACCTAGTGTCAGTTCAAACATCCAAAAGTCAATTTTTTATTAACTTTGAGAAAGGTTTGTGGAAGATAAATAATCATTCTGTTAAATTTAATGTAATGGTTCTTTATCTGCATCATTGACTCCATAAAGAACCATTTTGTTCCACAAAAGTTTATTTACAGTGGAAAAAGGGTCTTTAGATTATTAATATGTTCAAAAAATGGTTCTTTTTAGAACGATTCACTAAAAGGTTTTTTGGGAACCAAAAGGGTTCTTCTATGACCCCTATTTTGGAACCTTTATTTTTAAGAGTGTATTATGAGTAGAATGCTATTTTTGTGCTGATGAGAATAAGTGCATATAAATAACTCCGAGCTGATAATTACAACTGAATCTAGCGAAGATATAATCAGTAAAGGAGGATTTGTTGTATCAAATCATTTATTATGATGTGGTATGTGTCCCAATACTAGAGTAGAGTTTTAATGCTTACTCTAAAGTACTTTATTACCATCATCAGCATACTTCTTGTAGAAAGCAAGTGTGTGAATGGCGATGAAGAGTCAACACGAACTCTGAATGACTGATTGCTTTCTTAATTCATGGACTTATTGTGTGTTTCAGTGAAAGTGTCGACCTGTTTGTTTTTCCTCTTTTCTCCACTTCCGGTCTCTCTCGTGTTTGAAGTGAAACCTGCGTGATGACTTTGATTTCACTCCGCTCACACACTCACGCATGACACATTTATGGTTCTGCTGTTTACTGCACGTCTGGATCATTTAAACAGCTCCTGAAATACACCTGAGGCCTCCGTTTATCTGTTCGTTTACTCACTGACACTGCCATGTTATAAAAACAGAATATTTTTGAACTGATATTAAATGTCAGTTACTGATATAAGAATTTATGCATGATGCATTTTGCCTCTAAACGCAATTGTGTTTAACAAACCACATACAGATGAAAAGAGGCAGTGTGTGTGTGCGTCATCAATCACTGTTAAGTGACTTCAAGTTAGCAATTAAATCATAAAAAATAAATACAATAAATAATTTCTATTTGCACCAAGCACACTAGGCTTCGTCCTCCACTAGGGGGCGAGTAATGCTGATTATTCACTCCATGTGTTTATGACTTGTTGCATTCCTGATTTTGTCCCACTGTAAGTAGGTCTACCATAGTAAACTGGGTCACTGCAGATTATTACAGACTCCCTTGGGGATTAAAAACACTTTTCTTTAATAATCTTTAAAAGATGCATTTATTCTACCGTTCAAAAGTATGGGGCCAGTGAGATTTTTAAATGTTTTTTAATAAAGTATCTCAAGGCTTTATATTGATTTATTTATTGATTTATTTAATCAAAAATACAGAAATAATGTGAAATATTTTTAGTTTAAAATAATAGACTGAATTTATAGTAAGCTAATTTATTACTGTGATCGAATCTGAATTTCCAGCATCATTACTCCAGTCTTCAGTGTCTCATGATCCTTCAGAAATCAGGAGAATATGATTATTTACTGCTCAAGAAACATTTATCAATGTTGAAACCCGTTTTTATATTTTTGTGGAAATGAAATGGTGTTGTGCACCCCCCCCCACACACACCTTCGATTCTTTGATGAATATGTATGTTTTGTAACAATATAAATGTCTTTACTGACACTTTTGAGTAATTTAATGAGTCCATGCTAAATAAAAGTTTTTAAAAAAATCATACTGACCCCAAACTTTTGAACAGTGTATATCTAAACATAATAAATGGCAGAGCTGCATCAATTTAAACTCAACTTGAAATAATCCAAATGCATTTACAACTTCAACCGCAGATCATGTTTATATGTATAAAGGAACATCTAAATATAATGCAGAAGATTGAATAGTTGCGTCTGTTCTCTCGTGTATGAAAGAGGGATTGTTGTGGTTTAACTGCGGTAAAGGATGGCTTCCTCTGAGACGCTGGATTTATGACGGTGTCCGGGCTCCAGGCCCTCGGCCCCTCTGATCTGCTTTAGCTCAGATGACCTTCGACCCCTGGGCCGTCAGGGACACACGCTCCGCCCTGATTGGCCGAGGGCTAGTTTTGGAGCGCTCGCATCAGTCGGTCTCTGTGTTTAACGGCGACTGGGACGTGGCCAGAACTCACATCTGTTTGAAATTGCCACCTTTGCTAATTACTACGATTTCTTTTGTTTGTTATTGTTTGTTTTGTGATCCATAAACACAGTTTAATGGTCAAAGCCTGTACGGTATCAGCGGGGGGCATGTTGTGCTCCCTTTCATATCTCACAGCAAATGATCTGTTTTTTTGTAGTATGAAAACAGAAATGCTCAGATTAGCATGCATTAACTCATTCAATGCAGTATTGCAAAACACTTTTCATATTGCTCAATCGATCAGCTTTGAGGAAAGTTAATGGCTTGAATCCATGAGTGTATGTTTGGATGGTTTTATCACTATTCATATAGTTTGTAATATTAGTATGTTTCGGTCGTGTTTTTAATTGTAAAGTGAATGCATTTAAATTCCCTTATGAATCAAAAGAACAGTTTCTGTTTGATTTGAATATAATTAGTTTTAAATCAATGTGTTTATAATCAATGTTTTCTTTAATTCATCACAAAATGTCACTTTATTATCGCCCAGCTCTTTATATACATTTTGAGATATGACATTACATTACACACACACACACACACACACACGCACACACGCACACACGCACGCACGCACGCACACACACACACACATATATATAGTTATACGTTTAAAGTATATTATCACAAGATATAAACTACATTATTGCCCATCTAACAAAAATATACTCTAAACTTTTTGCTCAAGTTCGCAGTAAGTTATGAAACTGTTTCTGTTTCTCAATTTCTGAGTGTCTAAAATGTCTAGTTGTTTTAAAAACATTTGTTCTTGATTAGATGAACGTTGACTGAACATACATTGTTTTATCATTTTGCAAACATTAGGGGAACGTTACTTTTGAATGTTCTCTGAACGTAACAGTAACATTTAAAAATAAAAAATTCTGATAACGTTTTGAGAACATATTTAAAGACAATCAATGTTACTGGAATAACGCTAGTTCATACATAACTTTGGGAGGACATTGCCAGAACATTCACTGTTTGCTGGGAATCTGCTAAATAAGGCATGAAGATATTAAGATACTGCAAACATTAATATCATTTTCTGTAAAGCTGCTTTGAATCAATGAGTATAATGAAAAGCTCTATATAAATCATTTTGACTTGATTTGGCCGATTCCTCTCCAGATGAAGACTTTGCCCGTTTCAGAGACGGTTTCCACCAGAAGAGCAGAAGATCTCACATTCATGAATTCCTCTGGTAGATCACACTTTAAAGAGGAGCAGCCCCATTAGCCTCTTCTCTCTTTTTTCCCTTCCCTCTTTTTTTTCTCAACCCGTTCCTCGTTCTTGTCCAGCTGGCGTCTCACCAGGGTTCTCTTTCCCCAGCGAGACCCTTCAAACACTTCGTTAAAAAGGACAACTGAGGCAAATGTTTCAGCGCGAGTCCTTGGCTGAGAGTAAACTCAGTTCTGCTCGAGACTCGATCTGTAGAACTGGATCTGAACTTCACACAGTAACACCGATGCTGTAGAATTATCTGTAACAGCGGCTGCGTCTCAATCTATCCACACTACATAGGCGACGTACATCACTAGTCTGACGTTTGGGCACATCATAAACAAACAAACCACAAATCTGATGCATGGACTGTATAATTCATCTGTGTGCATATTCATCTGTGCATATTCATCTGTGTGCATATCTATCTGTGCATATCTATATCTATCTGTGTGCATATCTATATCTATCTGTGTGCATATCTATCTGTGTGCATATCTATCTGTGTGCATATTTATCTGTGTGCATATCTATCTGTGTGCATATCTATCTGTGTGCATATCTATATCTATCTGTGTGCATATCTATCTGTGTGCATATCTATATCTATCTGTGTGCATATCTATCTGTGTGCATATCTATCTGTGTGCATATCTATCTGTGTGCATATCTATCTGTGTGCATATTCATCTGTGTGCATATTCATCTGTGTGCATATCTATCTGTGTGCATATCTATCTGTGTGCATATCTATCTGTGTGCATATTTATCTGTGTGCATATCTATCTGTGTGCATATCTATCTGTGTGCATATTCATCTGTGTGCATATTCATCTGTGTGCATATCTATCTGTGTGCATATCTATCTGTTTGCATATCTATCTGTGTGCATATTTATCTGTGTGCATATCTATCTGTGTGCATATCTATCTGTGTGCATATCTATCTGTGTGCATATCTATCTGTGTGCATATCTATCTGTGTGCATATCTATCTGTGTGCATATCTATCTGTTTGCATATCTATCTGTGTGCATATTTATCTGTGTGCATATCTATCTGTGTGCATATCTATCTGTGTGCATATCTATCTGTGTGCATATCTATCTGTGTGCATATTTATCTGTGTGCATATTTATCTGTGTGCATATTTATCTGTGTGCATATTTATCTGTGTGCATATTCATCTGTGTGCATATCTATCTGTGTGCATATCTATCTGTGTGCATATCTATATCTATCTGTGTGCATATCTATCTGTGTGCATATCTATCTGTGTGCATATTTATCTGTGTGCATATCTATCTGTGTGCATATCTATCTATGTGCATATCTATCTGTGTGCATATCTATCTGTGTGCATATTTATCTGTGTGTGTGCATATTTATCTGTGTGCATATTTATCTGTGTGCATATTCATCTGTGTGCATATCTATCTGTGTGCATATCTATCTGTGTGCATATCTATATCTATCTGTGTGCATATCTATCTGTGTGCATATCTATCTGTGTGCATATTTATCTGTGTGCATATCTATCTGTGTGCATATTTATCTGTGTGCATATCTATCTGTGTGCATATCTATCTGTGTGCATATCTATCTGTGTGCATATCTATCTGTGTGCATATCTATCTGTGTGCATATCTATCTGTGTGCATATTTATCTGTGTGCATATTTATCTGTGTGCATATTCATCTGTGTGCATATTTATCTGTGTGCATATCTATCTATGTGCATATCTATCTGTGTGCATATTTATCTGTGTGCATATCTATCTGTGTGCATATCTATCTGTGTGCATATCTATCTGTGTGCATATCTATCTGTGTGTATATCTATCTGTGTGCATATCTATCTGTGTGCATATCTATCTGTGTGCATATTTATCTGTGTGCATATCTATCTGTGTGCATATCTATCTGTGTGCATATCTATCTGTGTGCATATCTATCTGTGTGCATATTTATCTGTGTGCATATTTATCTGTGTGCATATTCATCTGTGTGCATATTTATCTGTGTGCATATCTATCTGTGTGTATATCTATCTGTGTGCATATCTATCTGTGTGTATATCTATCTGTGTGCATATCTATCTGTGTGCATATCTATCTGTGTGCATATTTATCTGTGTGCATATCTATCTGTGTGCATATCTATCTGTGTGCATATTCATCTGTGTGCATATCTATCTGTGTGCATATCTATCTGTGTGCATATCTATCTGTGTGCATATCTATCTGTGTGCATATTTATCTGTGTGCATATTTATCTGTGTGCATATTCATCTGTGTGCATATTTATCTGTGTGCATATCTATCTGTGTGTATATCTATCTGTGTGCATATCTATCTGTGTGCATATCTATCTGTGTGCATATTTATCTGTGTGCATATCTATCTGTGTGCATATCTATCTGTGTGCATATCTATCTGTGTGCATGCTTTCTGAAGCAAAATGCATGAACCTAAAATATGAGTTTAACCTGTATTATATTTGATACACACATTTCAAAGGCCTCTATAAATGATCAACATGATCAAAACTTTGCTGAAAACGGTCACACACAATCTGTACAGTCCTTCTGTCGTCTGATTGATTAGACTTTTAGCAAGTAAAATCGTTTAGTATAATTGTACAAACGTACACCTTCAGCTCGTGCTTCACATGTCTTTCTGCTGAGAAATCTGCACTTATTTTTATAAAGTAAACGTAGAATAACTTACATTGTTAGTAATATTTTCTTAAATTTAGTAAGTATCTATTAATTTCTATTCTAATATTCAAATATGAACACTTACTGGACTGAGGCAACATATGTTTGCTTGATTATCTTTTTTTTTTGGAAAATCATGTTCAAATGTGAGGCTTTGAGGGAGGTTTATTTATTCATCTCTCAATATTGTATTGCATTGCATATGTTTTAAAACTACAGAGATCATAAAACTAAGCATTCAAATATCATCTTACATATTATTGGCAGATATAGAGTGATGATTGATATTTATATGCATTTTTGTGTCAATATCTGTTAAAGATCTCATTGATTTACATCACAAGCATCAGATTTTCATCTTAATTTTTGGCCATAAATATCAGTATCTGCACCAAATTGCATATTTTTGCTCAGTTTGTGCCTCTGAATAAAAATTAGCTGTTTTTTCTCACTAGGTCAGACTATATGAGGCATAAAAGCCTGATTTGATCAAATTTGATACTTAATAAAAACGTTTTTTTTTTTTCAAAAAACATTTGTTCAATGAAAGGTTAAAAAAAAAAAATCAGACTATTTTAAATGCCAGGCTTTACAGGGCTAAATGATCTTCCCAAACTATTTGACATCATCCATACTGTGGCGTATTTTACTCATAAAGGAGTCGATATGGTCGATGATGAGATCAGGAGCATGAATGAAGAGCATAAACAGTGATGTTGACTTCTTGTGGACTGTAAAGTCTGGTACGCAGGTTTGTTTGAGTGTAGATCTGAACATCACTGATCTGGAATGTCTCTGAAATCCTCTGTGTGTTCTGTGTTTTCTCAGTGCTCGCTCTTTCATCTCGCTCTGAGGAGTGAACGCTGCTCCTGTCATTGCTTTTCTCTTGTTTATATTTCAGTTTCCGCTCTTCTCGCACGAACAGTGCTGGGTGGATCACTCACAAACTGCAGGCCATTACTGAAGACAGATTATGAGGAAAATTGTGGTTAGTAACGTAATCTATTACATTACACACTGTAATCTGATTACTTTTGACCTAACTCGTTTATTAGCACATTGATTTGAGTAGGACAGCCGTGTAGCATATTAATTGAAAAATGCAAAAAAGAAGGAAAAATGATTCCACTTTTTGTTATCAACAACATGAAGTGCATTAAACTTTTAAACTTTAAACATTAAACACATTTCATCAGGCTTTTAGGGTTAACTGGGGTTAGAAACTGCAGAGGGTTCATAAATCGATGAAAAGCTCTTAAAAATTATTTTAAAATATAGACAATCACTTACTAAAAATATGCAATGCTTTATTTGTTTATGCAGTGTGTGGCTGCTCAATTTTACACGCAATAGGCCTACAGCCGCCAGTGTGTGTGTGTGTGTGTGTGTGTGTGTGTGTGTGTGTGTGTGTGCAATTCCACAAAACTGGAAGACTTTCTAAACATAGCCTATAAGCAATAGGCTTGTTTAAAAAGTAATTTTAAAAGGACAAGAAAGAATTAGAAAGAATCAGTAAATTATGAATAATTTACTGTCACTCTGTGAATATTAAGTAGCCTAATCATGTAATCAATAAAAAGTAAGTTTACTCTGATTATGAATATTTAAAAATATAATCTAATTACAAGTGTTACACTTTATATCTGATTACGTAATCTGACTACAAACAGTGAAACAGTGAACGTTCTCAGAATTTTTGTTCGTGAAACATTTTTAAATGTTACTTGTTTTAGAATGTTGAGAGGATATTTAAAAAATAACGTTCCCCTGATGTTTTCAAAATGGAATGTTCCCTTAACGTTCGCATAACCCGGAAAAAAAAAACCCTGGATGTTCAGAGAACATTCCGAAATAGCGTTATCATAACTTAAACTGGACATGATGAATTCTGGCACCGTGCGCATATGCATGTGGAGGCGATGGTGTGCGTGGATCCCGCAGATAGAGCCCTCCAGTCAGATATCTTCAGTTTATCTCTGGGACCCGCCAGAGGAAAATAAGGAAAAGGCGTTCGAGGTCAAGGGCAGCAGCTGTGAAGGTGGAACGCGTTCTCCAGCATCCACCAGCAATCGCCTGTCAGGAAGCCCCCAAAACGCAGACATTAATGCAAATTATAGTTTGATAATTTAATAACTCGACCGGCATGATCTGTCCGTTTCATTGTAATTATCATCAGCCAGGGGGTTGCGTTCCATCATGCTAAAATAAACATCATCTATCATCCTTGCTGATGATTAGCTCGTGACAGGCCGGGAAGCTGGTTTGCATAAATCAGGCCTGATGGCGTCCAGCTCGAGTTTTCACAGGCCCAGATTAGATGGCGTCCGCTGGGCAAGATATAAGGTCATTGTTGTGGCAATAATCAGAGTTCGGTGTGTTTCATACATTTAACCAGTCAGTTAATGTAGTCTAAAGCTGCAGCGTCTGCAGGCTGGATGCCAAATTACAGGATTAATATTTCATAAAACAATCAGCAAATCCTAACATGCATGTTCTTGTCCTTACATGCATTTTTTGTTTTCCAAGAAAATCATACAGATTGAAACGACACAACGGTGATTAAATCATGACAGAATTAGCATATTTGCATGAACTATGAAGGCAAGACAGCACAGGTGAATAATGTAACATTTTTAACTAATAGATCTCACATACTTTCCTAGTTGATTACAGTAGCTACATTAAGACAATGGTTTATTTTGTATTACGTTTTCTGAAGTGTTTCAATATGCATATGATGCATTATTAAATTAAATATGCACAAAAAATGGCATAGGCATTAATCAGATAATATGTCAACACTTTCACCACGTTTTTAGGAATAAAGTGTATGAATCAGGCGAAGGATATGTAAACAAACCTTCAGAATATAGATATATAAAACTGTAAAGTTTAGTGTGTGTAAAGCTGCTGAAGTGACTCACGGTTTGAAGAAGCTATATGTAAGAATTTCTTCATTTCTTTTTTATTGCCGATGTGTGAACAGCTTATATAACGAGACCTTCCCTGACTCCCCAGGTTGTCTATTAAAGCCTGTAGATGTTTATGTTAAGGACTTGAGTCTTTTTTGCCGGGAAAGTCAAAAGCATGTGACGTTTACGCCTGAGAGCCTCTTATCCGGTCAATGACACATGAAGCGAACAAATGCTTGTACAATGTTCAGGTTAATATGCTGAAAGAGCCGTTCTGTACTGTAATATTAATGTGTGTCATGGATTCATTCAAACTATAGTCTCACATATCCAGATATATATAGTTTATAGTCTCAAATATACTTTATATTGTCATAACAGTGTAATTTTAATGACGTCATCTGTCGAATCTCAGAGCTGCTGTAAACACACACACACACACACACACACACACATGTTGTGTTTTCATGTTTTATGGGGACTTTCCATAGACATAATGATTTTTATACTGTACAGACTGTATATTCTATTCCCTTACACTAACCCTAAACCTACCCATCACACACACACACACACTAACCCTATCCCTAAACCTGCCCATCACAGGAAACATTCTGCATTTTTACATTTTCAAATAACATCACTTAGTATGATTTATAAGCTGATTTCCTCATGGGGACCAAAAAATGTCCCCACACGAACAAGGATTTCGGATATTGCCATCCTTGTGGGGACATTTTGTCCCCATAACGTAGGGTTTACCAGACCACACACACACACACACACACACACATTTACATATTCATCTAAACGTTGCTCTCAGCAGTGGACGGCGTCGGGATGTTTGTTAACAGTATATCAACTTAATTTTACTTCTAAGCAAAGAACGAAAAATAACTTTGCCGTGAGTATATCTGCAAAATATACCAAAATCTTGCATGAAAAAAACTATGAATTTGCGTGTAGTGTCTTGCAGTAATTTTTATACAGAAATTAAATCTCAGAAGACACTCTCACTAACTTTGAGGAGTGTTGGTTTTATTCTAAATGGTTTAACTATAGTTTGTAGAAAGCAAAAGGGTTTCATGCAGTCAAACATGCTGGTTGAATGAAAGAGACAGCATTTATATTTGTTCTGGGGCCTGTAGTGTTTGAACTGTTACATGAGGGAAGAAGCCCTCTGAATCTCTCTCTCTTTCTCTGTTACCACAACAGAAGACGCTCTAAACAGACAGGCTTTGTGAAGATGTAAGCTGCATTATTTATGTTCAAACCGCCGTTACGTTGTTGACCCGTGTGCATTGAGATGAAAGCGAGGTGGCCGCTGTGTTTTGGGTTTGGGCTCCGGAGTCCTCCGGCTGTTTGTCTTGTCAGGATAACAGGGATTGTACAGGGAAGGCTGTTTTTTCCTTTAGCTTAACTCATTTGCATGACACTCTACATGCAGCTTTTTTGTTCAAAACTACTTTCTTTTTTTACATTATATCTAATCAGGGCTTGACAATACCGCCAAATCCAGGTGGATTCATTGCTATATAGTGTTGTCAAAAATCGAGATCTTTCGATACATATCGATACTGAAATATCTGAAACGCTTCCAATACTCATTTTCCGCAGAACAGACACACAATACCAGTTGCCTCTCTCTCTCTCTCTCTCTCTCTCTCTCTCTCTCTCTCTCTCTCTCTCTCTCTCTCTCTCTCTCTCTCTCTCTCTCTCTCTCTATCTCTCTCTCTCTATCTCTCTCTCTCTCTCTCTCTCTCTCTCTATCTCTCTCTCTCTCTCTCTCTCTCTCTCTCTCTCTCTCTCTCTCTCTCTCTCTCTCTCTCTCTCTCTCTCTCTCTCTCTCTCTCTCTCTCTCTCTCTCTCTCTCTCTCTCTCTCTCTCTCTCTCTCTCTCTCTCTCTCTCTCTCTCTCTCTCTCTCTCCGACAGCGAGTTACACACAAACCTGCCTTTCCCCTCACTCACGTGATGAATATTGTTGAATTTCAGTGTGATTGCATTTATTGTGCATAATTCCTGCAGATTTTGTTCTCACACCCATAGTGCGCACACATTTTTCGCTGCTTATTGCACTTAAACAGTCAAATACACACAAAATTAAGTCAAAATGTTCAGTTCAGATATGTTCAGAGAACGTAAATAGCTGAGAAAGAAAGCGCATGTGTAACAGTATAACAGATCCATGCGTCAGGTCTTAAAGTGACAGCAGCCTAATATACCTACTGCCAAATTATGAGATAATATTATATATATATATATGCCAGTTTTCCCCCATGCCATCCATGGTGTTGCCAAGGATCCATCCAAAATTGTGGCCCGTAAAATGCTGAGGGGTAAAACAAATTAAATGTCAAGCCCTGTTTCTAATATATAGCCTATAGCCTATTTTTTTTTATTTTTTTTTATTATGGAATATTGCAGTATTTATTGTAAATGATTTATCGGTGCACATCATTATTTTTTAAATTCATGTGCCTCATAATCTTGAATCATTTCCCTCTTGCAGCATCTCTTCTCTTCTCTGATGACGAGGGCGGGGCTATAACCTGTCACTCACATGAGATCAGCCAATAGCAAACCACAACCATCCAATCAATTCCCCACAGACACAATCAAGCCCCGCCCACATTTGTTCTTGTTCCAGAAGTGTTTCACTCGGATATACGGCACAATAGTGAAGAAAAGGCTAGCGCAGCTTCCCTTTCATACCGGATTTAACAATAATACCCATGTTATGTTGGTTTAGGTTGGTTATACCCATTGGTAGTGGTTGAGGAGATTCCCCCCTCTATGTAAAAGCACTTTGAGTGCTGAGAAAAGCGCTACATAAACAGTGTTGGGAACATTACTTTAAAAAAGTAATTAGTTATAGTTACTCACTACTTGTTCCAAAAAGTAACTGAGTTAGTAACTGAATTACTCTATAATAAAAGTAACTCGTTACCAGGGAAAGTAACTATTTGCATTACTGTTAAAAAAGACTTTTTTTTTAGCAGTTTTCACAAGTCAGTTGAAATTAGTAGAACAGAAGTAGTGCTTATATTGCACCTTGAAAATGCCAACTTTTTATCGGATTGCTTCTAACTCGCCATCTCTGCTGCTTCATCGAATCTCTGTTTAGCTGTTGTGTGTGTGTTTGTGTGTGGGGCTTGTGCTGGCATGTGTGTAAAAACACTGGATCTGATTGGCTACCAGGAAACATAACTCTGCCTTAGCCAATCATAATCGCTTACCTCGTTATTAACCCACCTCCTCACTAGCTGTGTGAGCCACGGGGTGCGTTCGGATTACAGTTTATTCAATCAATAGCCTACATAGTAACCTTTACTGTCTATAATAGTAACGCACATAGGCGTCGATTTCGGTGGGTACACGTCCCCACCAGATTTCGTCATGAGTCATTTTGTACCCACCACTTTTTGAAACATTGAGGCATGGATGTTAATACAACTAAATAAAACATCTCCAGTTAGCAGAGCATTCATTTAGTTCGTTATTAAATAAGAGATCTAGCGCTAAAATGTGTTGTTTTTTAAATCAAGCTGAGCGCTCGTTCCCGCTGCTATCAGTTGCATGGATAGTTGTTCTCTTGTTGCTCGCGCGGTCACGCACAGTCTTCACTCGGACGCGCGCTTCAATCTATCGCCTTTGTGGAGACTATTCGTTCTGGTGAAATCACAAAATAAAATGCACACAAACGTGTCCCTGCTGAACTTAATTAGTTTTGATGAGAGAGAAAAAAACCACTATACAAGTGTGGATTCGAACCCGTAACCTCTGACACGCTTGGTAAATGATCTACCACTAGACCGCGTAACTCATATAACATTTGCGGATCGATCGATTTATTTACTGGTTGAGCAGAGAGGCTGCACAGTTTGACAAGTTTGTACCAGCATTTCTGAAAATGCACTTCCGAATGTGTCTCTGTCCCCAGCGCATTTCAAACCAAACTGACGCCCGTGGTAACGCACCACATTTAACGTCCAGTAACGTTAACGCCGTTGTAACGACGGGAAAAGTAATTAGTTAGATTACCCCGTTACTGAAAAACTAACGTCGTTACCTAACGCCGTTCTTTTAAATGCCGTTATTCCCAACACTGTACATAAATGTAATGAATTATTATTATTATTAATATTAGGTGTGCAGAAGCCTGTGTGTGTAAGCGAGCGCAACAGGGTCCAACTCAAGGTCTTGACTTGATCTCTGACCTCCTCGTGTCTTTATCTTTGCGTTTAGGCTGACCTGCATGCCAAGGGGACGCTGGGAATGTTTTCCCACCTATAATGTGTGTGTTCAACACCTCGGGTGCTAAAAGCCGCCGGCGTTTCGTGAAGTGAAAAACCTGCGCTAAATTTAACTGGAGGACACGCTCTCATTTTCCCTCTTCATAGACGGATGGATGATAGATGAGAGCTTGTGTCTAACATGAAGAAATAGTCCAGATCAATACAACTGATCAAAAATAAATACTAAAGCTTTACAACAAAGGCTCATTTGTTAACTAATATATTATATATGAAACCTTATTATAAAGTTTTTGGTTACACTTTATTTAACAGTATGTGTAGTTACCCAAGAAAGTACTGGTAGTATAAGGTGACCACATGGGTTAAGGTTAGGTTTAGGCTCAGGGTTAGTACCTAGTTTATATAACCCAGTTATTGTAATTGCTATAATAAATACACAGTATGCATGTACATGCGGGACAGGACTGTAAAATAAGAAAGGCATCAGACAGGGAATATCTCCACTTGTTTGATGAGCTTTTCATGGAGCGATTAGGATCATCTATTACTGAAACATGGCTCGACATCCAAAAGCGTAACGAAAACATCCATCTCTTCAGATCAAAATGGATCCTGCATATCACAAGAGCTCTTTATCACAATTGTCCCTAAAATTCCCAAAAACAGATGGTATGTTATTTCAAAACAGATGCTATTTTGCATAGAAACATGGCATGAATATTTATGTGTAATTATTCCATGACACTGACAGACCTGGAGTCCAGAATTCCTCTGGCGGGCCGCTACAAAAAACAAAAAAAAAATCACGGAGAGAATAAGAAATATAGTTTTAGGGATACAGAAACCGTCCCACTTACAGATTATGATAACTTACTCATTTGTAATTGAATTTACAGATAGAAACATCTCGGAACAAATCGCCACGTAAGACTTGTTGTGAGCGTGTTCATGTTCATGCAGGATCTACAAACGTGTGATTAATGTGTGTCCCGTACCAGCACACGAAACAAACAGTTCTCGTCTTTCTTCCTGCTTCCGCCGCTGAACTGACCTGGAACCTGCAGTAGTGCTGGTGTGTGTGCCGGTACGGGACGGCTGCATGAGGGCTGTCAGCTCCCGGGGGTTTGTGAGGGTTACAGCTGCGATTGTTTGCGTCCAGATGGAGCTTGTTTCTGCTAAATCTAAACCACCCTATAACACTTAAGTTAGCATTCCTGGTAAAGCTGTACCACATGCAGAGGAGATGAGTGTGTGTGCACAAACAAATACACACAATTACAATCATGAGCTGGATGTTTCATAAGTCTGTCTCTGGAATATAATAGTAGTGTACTGTAAAACAGTATATTTACTCTGAAATGCATATGCTTATGTATACATTAGGCAACAAAAAACAAACTTTAGCATGCTTCATTTTGATCACATGACCTTTGCACTTTGAAAGCATTGCACTAGCAACGCCATATTAGTGGATTCAAAATCAATGGATTTTGGTGAAAGCTAATGAATAATGAGTGCTGCTGAAATGTACAATTTTACTTGTTTTAATGAACAGAGTGAAGTATTTCTTATTAATATTTTTCAGTATGAAATATTTTATTATACATTTTATTCATAGGGCGCTTTTCAAAGTACTCAAAGACGCTTTACAGGCGATAAAAATATCAAAAGCAGTATACAAACAACAAAAGCAATATAATAGAACAGTAACATTTTAGTTAATAAAAAAAAAATATATATATATTTATTCACCTTTAATTCAATATTTTTACCGATCTTTGTGCAATGCATCCTGGGATTGTTGTGAGATACATGTGATGCCTGGATAAAAGAAGTTCCTTTATGAAACTTAATAATGCTACAGACTTTATATCAGTAGATTATATTGACTATATTATGGGTTAAAATGCTGTCTAGGTTTGGAACAGAACATTATAACCCCCCCCCCCCCCTATGTTGTGATATCAGCTTGGCTCTTTGTTGTTCAAGGCTATTAACAAGAGATAAAAATATCAAAAGCAGCATAAAAAGCATAAAAATAACAAAAGTATTAAAATATAACCAATAGCACACAACTTAAATCAAACATGTAACACACACTCGCACACGTTATTTTTTTAAAACATTTTTAAAATATATTTATTCACTTGTGCAATGCATGGGATTTTTGGTGAAGGATACATGTGATGCTTGGCTAAAACAAGGTACTTTAATCTAAGATGCCTTAAAATGCTGTCTATGTAGGGAGCTCACTAGAGTTTGGAACAGGACATGAAATGCACCCTATCTCTGTGGATCTCAGCGTGCTCGAGCTCATCTCTGAAGTGGGTTAGACAGTCCTGCGCAGGGTCCTTCCCCCGTCGCTGACCTCTGGGCACTATAGAATTATGCAGTTAGAAATATTAATATTCACCAGACCCGCCCTGCTGACCCCGGCATGCACTCCGGTATCAACCGCACACACTGATTGGCTGGGTGGTGGGGTATTATAATGAGGAGGGCAGAAGTCAGTGGGACAGAGCCATGAGATATTAATAAGCCTTAAAAATCGGCCCCTGAGGACCGCCGCTCCTCCGTGATACCACCTTTAAATCTGCAGGATCTTCGTCATTCTCGTGAGCCTTTGCGCTTTCTCTCTCTCTTGCCTCTGGCTTGTGTTTCAGAGTCACTCGACCGACTCGACGGAGGATCACACCCACAGGAAAGAGAGAGCACAAATTATCTCTTTAATATCTCTATTGTGTCTCTTAGAAATGAAGAGCAAATGCCAACTTCTCCGACTTTTTTTCTACAACTCGTTGTATTTTGTTCATTTTATTTTTTTGCATGGGTTTTTACTTACTTCCCAAGAGTAGAGATAACTTTTTAAATGTTGTACATTTAAATAAACTGAACAAATCATGCACAGTAAATTAAGTTAAGTTTTCTTAAATCAAAAATATATTTTTTAAAAGACCCTAATACTCTCATATGTATGGAAGCTTATTGTTTCCACCACAGAATAATAAAATAAAAAAGGTAATTGCATCTTTTTAAACTCACAATTTTGACTTTATAACTCGCAATTGTGAAACTGTCAAAAATGAAATGACCAATAAATCATCGCAACGTTTCTACATTAGCTCATTTTGATATTTATGCAGTTTTAAGTTTTAGGATTCAACTTGATTTTTAAAGGCCGTTTAATATAATTTAAGTTGAAATTACTGAAATTTGGGAGAGCAACTGAATAATGAATCATGTTTTACTGTTAATATCTCGCAACTAAAGTCAGGAATGTGAGTCATAAACCTGGAATTGTTGGGGGGAAAAGTCAAAATTGTGAGATATAGTAATTATCTTTTCTTTTTTTTTCTTTTTTTTTCTGGCCAGAACAAGTGTTCATGTGTCTCTACAGTTGAAGAAATATGCAATCAAAAGTTAATCTGCAATCAAATATGAACTCAAATAATCCTGCTATTCACATTTTATAGCTTTGAACTCTAACTGGTGACTCTCTAACTATTGACCCATTAGCAAAATTATCTTAGACAATGAGAAATCCTGGTATAAAAGAGAAACTCAGTCTGTGGAAAACAAAGTATCTCATCAGAGTTTCGGGATAAGGTTAGACATGATTCTCGGAGACGTCTTGTTATGTCCGCCCGTCTATCCTTGTGTTTTGGTGTCTGGTGTTTGACGTGTCTTTACTCGCCTTGTCAGGGTTTGAGTTTCAAAAGACATCTGAAGACAGAATCAACAACCTGTGATCAAAGCTGAGTTTCAGCATCATTACTCCAGTCTTCAGTGTCACATGATCCTTCAGAAATCAGTATAATGTCCTGATTTGCTGCTCAAGAAACATTTATGATTATTATCAATGTTGAAAACAGTTCAAATAAAACAGTTTTATATAGGTAAAAGTATATATAAAAAAAATGTTTAAACTTTTAAACTAATTTGTATGAGAACCAGTGTTAAAATATCAGAGCATTTTGAAAGAACACAAGCAAAGTTGACTCCAAAAACGTTTTGTCTAAAATCACCATTGTGCTGATTAGTGTTCTTTTCGGTTGGACACCTACACTTTTTTTTACAAGTCTAAAAGCCCTTGCACACTGAGTCCGAAATGTTCGTATGTGTTTTTTCGTAATCGTGATTAGGTGGCTCTGAATTGTCTAAACACCTTTCAAACACCATTCAAACTGCTTGCTACGGATGCGGAAGATGCATAAAATCAAACCAGGTGCAATTTTTTTTATGACGAACGAAAGTTTCGGAGGCAGTGAGTGTGCAAGCGTGATTGACATAACGTGAGGTCGTGTTTATTTTTTAACGTGTGAAAATTTGGGACTTGAATTTCGGACTCAGTGTGCCTTAATGGTGTTATAAACAATAAAATAAAAAGCAGTGTGAATGGACTGATTTTCAAAAGGTTCAAAAGTAACACACGTCTCCCGGAAATCCTGGAGAATTCAACCAATCAGAGTTTGTTTTGTTCTGCATCATGTTTAGGGGCGTGAAAATGTAAAGTCCATCTAATAAATGATTCATTCAACGACACTGTGTAAACATGACATCTTTTTCCATAAGGGGGTTTGGCATCACCACAGCTTTGTTTCTAAATGGACCGTTAAAGAACATGACAAACACTTCTCACGGAAACCTGTAGAATTCAACCAATCAGATAATGACTTTGAAACTCCTAAAGTGTGTCCAATTTTGTGTGCATTATGATCAGCAAACGGTCTATAAGTGTGTCTTTAACGCTTTCTGCTGGGAACATGCTGGGAACTACAGATCCCAGTTAATTATGTCAACAAAAATGATTTGTGTAGTCCCAAAAATAAAAGGATTATGTTATATTTTTCGAATGTAAGTGGATTGAACATAATGAAATTAACTTGTGATAGGACTGTAAAACGATTAATCATGATTAATCGCATCCAAAATAAAAGTTTGTGTTTACATAATATATGTGTGTACTGTGTATAATTATTGTGTATATATAAATACACACATGCATATATATATTTAAGAATTTATTTATATATTATATAAATGATACATTATATAAAAATATACAGTATGCAAATATTTCTGAAATATATATATGGATATTTGTGTTTATTATGTAAACACAAACTTTTATTTTGGATGCGATTAATCGTTTCACAGCCCTACTTGTGACAAAACGTTCAAGAACTGTTGGATCAGCCCAACTAATTTGAAGATATTTTTGGTCTGTTTAAAGCTCCACATACAGAAGATCTGTTCTTTAGGTGAGAGACATCAACGGTCCCCTGAACACCCAGAATGCCTGTACGACACGACTGAGGAGGGCCTCGTCATGCAGGTCTAGCTTAGATTAAAGGCTAATAAAACACGAGGCTCACCGTCTCGATTCCGAGCTCACGGAGAATGATCAACCTGAGTTTGATGAGGAACCTCTGAGGCTCTCGGCTGCTTTAAAGGCGTCTTTCATCCATAGTCTCTCAGTCAACACGTCATGGTTAATACAGATCAGTAGTGGAGGGTCTCCCGGGGTTTGCTCTCTGAGAGATCTGAGAGATTCCTCTCTCCAGCAGGCCACCAACTCATTTTCAGTGTTAAAAGCTGGAGAGTGCTTGAGGAGGCTGATTCTCCTTCACTTTATTAATGATCTCCACAACAGTGGCTCTCGTGCCGTCAGAGGAGCGCTCGTGATTAGAGCTGTCTGTCTCTCGTGAGAGAGCTCCAAACCCTGTTGATGCTGGCAGAGATCTGCACTGGCATTTAAACGCATTTGTATGTGGATTATAAGGAAACATGAATCGGCTGTACTGGGTGAATCTCACAAAACAAGAACACATCCAGCTCATGTTTCACCCCCAAATCAAAAGATAAAAAAGAGCCTGTTTTAGAACTATTACGATTTTTGCATTTATTTGTGATTTATGCAAAAAAAGCACATCCCTCCTTCATGTAATTCTCAATTCTGTAATGCAAAAATAAATATGGGTTAATAATAATAATAGTAATTATAATTACATTAAATAATTTACCTGTATTAATTTAGCAGATTTACAACAAAGCAATTCATCCTGCGGAGGCAATAAATTAAAAACGTTTCAAACATTATCTACAGGCACGATAATGCATGAAATATTAATAAGAAATATATAATAAGCAATACTGAAAACAATCAATAAGTGCATTTTAAGAAAGTTAAGGGGGACATTTTTTTTCCAGGTGATATATACACTGTAAAGACTAATTGTAACTGTACAATATAAACAATTATATGATCAATAAGTTATGACAACTTTATTAATTTTTAAAAAAATGTTCATTAAAATAAGTTAAGCAATTTTAACTTAAACTTAAGTCAGTTTAATGTAATTTAAGTTGAAATGACTTAGACATCCAAGTTGATTGTATTACAAAATTTAAGTCAGCAACTTTGTTTTTACAGTATATATATATATATATATTTCCCTTTTTTTTAATCTTTTTGTGTGTGTGTGTGTGTGTGTGTTTTTGTGAGATTCAACCCAAGCTCATATTTATGTTCTAAAATATGTCAGACTGCAATTCATAACACAAGTATGCAGTGCATTAAGCATTTGCATACTGGCGTATAGTCTGTTTCCGGACTTATAATGACAGAATTTTCCTCAAACCCAAACGAGAGTCTGGAGGAGAAATTTACATGTTATTATTGTAATAAAATGAATGACCTATCAAAGATTCCAGCACATGCTCCATCAAAGAAGATCTGCGGTTGTGGGAGAATAAAACTGGCTGTGGGAATGTCATGTTATAATAATAATAATAATAATGATGAAGAGGTTCAGAAGTGGAACAGAAGATCCAGAAACTCTGAGTAATTAGTGTTCTGAGGGGGTTAGTATTGACATTTTAAATTACATTATTGACATTTTAACTCACATTTGTGTCATTTCTGTCATATTTGCACACAGATTATCCTGATTTACATTGTGATGACCAACCTCAGAAAATGAGAATGCATTAAATGCGTGACACCTCTACAAGAGGCTGAGATCAAAATGGCACAATCCCATCATGCTTTGCAGCATAAACAGCCAATCAGAATATTTCATTTAATTGATTTAAACATGTTTTGTCAACAGAACTGAAATGATCCGAAAGGCAAATAAGTTCTCATTGATCCAACAAACACCAACAGCTTTGTTGAACCAGTTTGTTCAATCCTGTTGGTGTTTTGTGGACCAACATAAATCCAACAGCAACTTTAAGATTTTAGGATGTGATAAAGGATGCAATGACATTGAATTCTGGTCAATACCAATAAATTATTTTGAAAAATTAAAATAAATAAAAATAATAATAAAGTAGCTACATAAAAAAAAAAAAATTATTATTTCCATGTTATGGCCAATAACCCATAAATGGTTGATTATATATTCCAATTTTGAACATTGTGACCATTTTCAGCCCCTAACAAAGATGACCAGGCCATAATGACATCCAATAGTAGCAATAAATTGCAGATAACAAATAAGGATAAATAACATATTATTATTGTTATATTTTATACCTTAATATATTTACCAGCTGTTGTTTATGAAAGACGTTTCGGTTACACTTTATTTTTATGTCCCCCTGTAGTCAATAATTTTGTCTCTTTAAACTCATCTTTGATCACCAAAATTACGTTTAAACGTTTTTTCCTTAAAAAAATGTCTTCATGCCTTGAAATATCTTGAATGTAACTCACATCCTTGCCTCATTTAATATATGCTGTTCTATAAATATGCAAATGAGCCCCGCCTCCACTCACTCACTCACTCACTCACTCACTCACTCAGAGATCCACTGGTTGACGATCACACATTGATCTGATTACAAGGTAGTTTGTGACGTCAGAAACACCAGCGATTTCAAACGTGTTTTTGAGACTGTGTTTTTGATACAGTTTTAAGGAGAAAATACTCAGCAATGCTGTCCACTTATGAATTTATAGGCCTACATGGTTTGCCTTAAAGCATTTTTTTTTAAAAACACATAGACATATAAACAACATTAAAAGCTGAATTTTCACCCTGAACCCTAAAACAAACCTAATCCAATAGTAAGTATGTAGTCAATTAATATTAATCAGTACTTAAATATATAATTACAATCTAACAAAGACACCTTAAAGGAGTAGTTCACTTTCAAATAAAAAATTCCTGATAATTTACTCACCTCCATGTAATCAAGATGTCCATGTCTTTCTTTCTTCAGTCGAAAAGGTTTTTGAGGAAAACATTGCAGGATTTTTCTCCATATAATGGACTTCAATGGCAAGAAACTATCTCTCAACTATCTCACTATCTCTGAGATGCCCAACGCATTACGTCATCACGTTGGAAAGGTCACGCGTGACATCGTTAAACATCTAGGATATGCACATAAGGACAATTTTAAACAATAAACTGACACAAAAACATATAAATATGTGTCATTCAACATACAATAACTTTGAACGGTCCTCCTACTCCAAACTTGTAAACACTGGGTCGGTTCTCGGCGCATCTCGGAGATAGTACAAGATGGGCATTTGTGGTATAATTTTTTTTTTTTTATGTATAAAATGACTGGTCGTTTCGCTAGATAAGACTCTTAATTCTCGACTGGGATCGTGTCGAGACTTTGAAGCTGCATTGAGACTGACATTTGAACCTTCAAACCGTTGGTTGCCATTGAAGTCCATTATATGTTTTCCTCAAAAACCTTTTCGACTGAAGAAAGAAAGACATGGACATCTTGATGACATGGAGGTGAGTAAATTATCAAGAAGTTTTTATTTGAAAGTGAACCACTCCTTTAAGGTGTCTCTGTTAAATTGTAATTATAGCCTATTTAAGTACTGAGGAATATTGACTACTTACTATATAGTTGGGATTAGGTTTGTTTTGGGGTTAGTTGCATGTATTTATAGAAATGACATGTAACGTGTAACAAGGACACTAAAATAAAGTTACCAAAATTTCTAATATGAATAACTCGAGTTGTGTAGCCTGATAACGACATCAGCGGTAACCTGGATATGTCGTCAGATGAAAGGGGGATCGGACCCGTCTTTGATGTGTTCTGAGTTTCCGGACTCTGACAGAAGCCTGAAGTCTCTCGTCAGATCTGATTCCTCTGGTCAGTCAGTGTTTGTATGCAAGTGTGACCCGGAGGTCATGAGATGGAGTCGTGGCCGCAGAAACAGGGCCACTAGTAGTGTGTGTTAATTAGCGTCTCTTCCCGCGTTCCTGCCCGCGTCTTTAATTGATTGATCGGTGTGTGTGTGTGTGTGTGTGTGTGTGTGTGTGTGTGTGTAGTTCCCCGGTCTGCTCTCTCTGCTCACCCAATCCGTCACACCACTGCTCATGCGGACAGCAGCACTACATTACAGCATCGTTAGCTCAGAGATCTCCTGAGCCCCGCTCTCAACACACACCATTACCAAATCCCACGAGTCGCTCTTTCTCCTATTATATCTGTCTGTCTCTCTCCGCGTCCCTCGTTGGACTCCGAGGGGAAGTTAATGGATGCTCTTTTTCTGTCCCATATAAAGTTTCAGGCGACAGTGTTTGGGGTACTTTTAAGAGAGACCTCAATATTTGCTTTCACATCACTTAGGAATAACCTATGTAGTTTAAGATCTATTTGTGGCTTTTATGATTATGCTAATGGATATTGCACTTACAATTGAAGTCTATAGGGCAAGACATTGCATCTGGATTAAGATTACAATAAACACAAGTATCACCACCAAAAAATGTTCATATTGACTAGAGTGAAATCACTTACTTTCTTTGTGCGTGCGATGTTATAGCCTATCAGATATTTCAATGCGTTTGCATTAGCAAACATACAAACCTAAAACATAGAAATGAGGCTTAATCTTAAAATAGATATTAAAATATCCAATATTGACTGTCTGGTACCAATAAATATTATATTATAAATAATAAATAATATATTTTATACTTTGTATAAATGTAATACCTGCTTACCAGAGAATTTCAACAATACAGAAAAAAATTCCAGTAGCATTCTTCAGAATTTTGTATTTCGTTGCCTCATAATGTTTCACTTTTATCCAAATCAAGAAGCAATTCTTCCTGGTACTTTAGTAACATGAGAAGTGCCACAAAGTTCTCAGAAAATTGCAAGCTACTACACATGTAGATGAGACAATATTATCTGGACATCAACTCAGTATAAAATCAATAAACACAGACAAATCCATATACACAGGAATTATGTCAGACACACATAACCAAAAGTTCACGCACGGAAAAAGTGTGTGACAACTACACAGTTTCACTACAAATAACAAAAAGAAGCAAATTTAGGCTTTTACTGTAAATGCTCTGATACACTTGCCCATATAGACTTCCACTGTAAAAGTATTAGTGTAAAGTTTTTACCAACTGAGGGACTAGTCAAAATTATTTGTTCGCTGGTCAGTCAACAGCTTATCAATAAATGTCTGCGGTAAACAAACCATGCAAATATATGATTGAAAACATTTTTGACTGGCCTCTTTTTAAACATACCGCTCCAGAAAGCATGCACATTTTAATTGTCTCATATCATTTAAGGCACATGCAGTTCTCTCAGAAGGTCACTAGGGTCGTGCCTTTACAATGCCTTTCAAATCAAACCTCTGGCAATTTCTCTTTTGTCCGCGCTCAGACTTCAACGCCTTTTTCCCCGACGTTTTCTTTTTCATCCTCAGGCTATTCCTCCTAAGGCTATTTTCCCTTCTCTTTTATTTCTCAGAGAGAATACGAAATTCCAGCTATTAGAAACAGGAGATCAAACAAGGCCTCAGCTGAATTCACTGTCAGAATAAAACCATTTGTTCCTGAGGCTTTTACTCTAAAGACCTCGTCCCTTGACCGTTTCCTTCTTCATGTGTGTGTTTTATGTGGTTTAGGCAGTCGTTCCTCTGGGTCGGTCTGCCACTGTTCATTTGAGAAAACATGGCGGTTTACTCCAGAACCTGCTCAGTATGCACAAGACGTGCCTTCAGTTCTCTTAAAGGAGCCCACTCTCAAATTAAATGAAAAGGAAAACTATTTCTAAACTCATGTGACTGCTGTGGACTGTTGCCTGACATGTAGCATACAAGAGAGAGAAATGCTAAACACTGCCATCACAAAAACTAGAAAGGTCCAAATAGTCGTCTAACAACATGGCTTGTTGCATTTCAAAATCTGCCCCATTTCAACATTACCTTCCTGAAAATCTTCGAAATCTATTCAAAATCTATTTATTAACTCTTTCCCTGCCATTGACGGAATTTTCTGGCTTTCCGTGTTTTCACTGTTATGCGGTAGGGGGCGCTATGTGACATCTTCTGAAAGAGTACTGAATCTCTGGATCAAAACAAAGGCGAAAAAGAAACAGAAACGAGCTATAGAATTATGAAAGCAGATGCATAAGTAAAATAATGTGATCATCAATATTAAAGAGCATATAAATCAAAACTGCCTAATGTTACTGAATGAAATGTCGACCCAGGACTGAGCAAGCTTGGCTGATGATGGACTCGATCTACTCCATCTGTGTTTTGATCATCGGTCTGAATCTGATCCAGACATAGTCTTTAAAAAAAACATGATTTTCTCAGCTTTGCTTTATATATATCCTCTGATATTCCTACAAGAACAATTTCTGGGGGCCATGGCTGGAAACTTAGAAAAAAAAAACACTGGCTGGGAAAGAGTTAAAAGCATTACACTATTAGTAGAGAGATCTTCACAGATGTCCTGTGTGTAGAATAAAGAACCAAACAACACTGTAGTAGAAAAACAACAATATTGTATTTCATTAAAAATGTACAAAAGTTATCTACATGATCCAGCCTTGTAAAAGGAATCTGTGCACAACAGGACAATTTAAACGTATTTCTGTATATTGAGTTCAAATGTCCAATATGATCAGTTGTGCGGTTCTCTCAGAGAGAGTTTAGTTCAGTTTCTTAAAAGCGCTGTTACGTTCCTGTGATTCCATTCTGGTCTTCAATAATTCAAAACAAAGCAAGAGGTATTTCTGATTCTGAACCACACTTTCAACTGTCAGGCTTTACATTTCATAATATTTAATCTGCATATTCATTCGGATCCTTTCTTCTGTCTAGTACAAACAAGGATAGGAAGCATAATATTACATTTTATTTACAGAATATACAAAACCGTCTCCATTGAAGAGGCCCGAAAAGATACAGTCCCGTTCTGCTCGAGTAATGTAATTCCTGCATATGCTTGTGCACAGCGAGGCACTTGTTTCTTGCGTTCATGTCGTCAGTTCAGAAGTCGTATAAAAATACAGGACTGTCGCATATCAAATTCTCTGTTCATATACTGTATGTGCTGTACATACACTGGTCTAAGGCAAAGTATGGCTTCTTGAGCAAAACAAAAAGATGTCACCAAACTAATACTACACAGAATAATACGCTTTTAAAAAGGATTAAAAAAAGTCAATGCAATAATATGTCACACAGGTCATCACAAACACTGTCTCTTTTAATCTCGTGCTTCCTGTTTTTCCTATGACATCATATTGAGGAACTTGCTTTCCTCTGCGAGTGCAGTCAGCATGGAGCTCATGTCTCCGATGGCCATGTTGCCGATTCCCGCAGGCACCGGAAGCAACGTCACTGAGTTTCTGGGAGTGGTGAGACGGGAGGAATTCTGGGATAGGCTGCGGAGGAGGGTGGGGCTTAAAGTTCCTGATATGAGGCTGGAGTGATCGCCGTCATCCAGCATGGCGTCGAAGTCGATCTGCGGGTGCTCTGCTCCGTGTGAATCCACTGTGCTCGAGACCTGATTTGTTTCTGGGGAGCCCATGACTGTGCTTTCTGTCCCGATTTGCACTGCATCTGTCATCCCAAGACTGCTGGACTCGAACATGTGAATCTGTCTAGAGTAGAAAATGCCATTGGTATCTGTGCCGTCAGCCGATTTTTTAGGACTGGCCTCAGAGGTGTCATATGCAGGGCTAAAGTTGGATTGTGGATAACCAAGTTGCTGCGCTGCAGTTGTCGTTGGCACTGAGAGCTGCCGGCTGTGGGGTTTGGGTTCTGTGGGCGGCCTTGGCTGTAGCAGCCCATGGTTTCCGTTCAGTGTGGGATTCTGGGCTGGAATGACATAGCCTAGCTGGTTGATGTTCATCTGGGAATAATTTCCATGATTATTTCCATGAAAAGTGGCATGGCTTTGACTAGCTACCGGTTGAGCTCGTACCCTGTTATTCTGGACACTGCCAGACTGTGCCGTCAGCGCTTTACCAGACGGGCTCAGCAAACCTACACTGATATCATTTGAAGCAGAACCCTCATGGTAAGCATGCAGAAAGATAGCTTGCTCTGTGTTAGCCTGTCGTAGTGGTTGCCTTTGGTTGACCCTCTGTGAATTAAACTCATTATTCCGTTGCACATGGGCAGCGTGAGCGAGGTTGTGACTCATTAGCCCAACTTGTTGGTTGGAGTTGACGTTCTGAAAGGAGCTGAGGTTTTGTTTTTGTTGGAGTGCGGTGAGGTTTCCCCGCCCTGATCCCTGCTTAGTTTGGCTGTGAGATGAATCCACTGTCCCTGAACTGACCTCGTTCCACTGCACCGGCATCTGGCTCTTAGTGGCATTGGGTGAGCCTGGGAATGTCTGCTGGGAGCTAGGAGCTGCCGTTTGTTGTGTCACGGCATTCATGTTGCCTTCCACCAAGGCCAGGCGTCTCTGGTAATGACACTGTTGCAGGGACCCAAAGCCTTGACCAGGAGAGTGGCGGTACGTTATCCCTGGATGTTGGGTGGAATCTCCATCCTGAGATGTAAGGTACTGAACAATGTCATCGTGTAACATCATTGCATCATTGTTCTGGTTGTCCATGTCACCCGCCATGGTTTCCATTGCCACGTTCTCAGAAATGCTAGGAGGTCGGGGTGGATATTGGTGGCGGTTTACGTTACCCTCAGACAGGCTGTTGATCTGTGAAAAGTGTCGGCTGGATCCAGGATGATGCAACGACGGGTATTGGTTCACATTGGACATGCTATTGTAACGTTGCTGGAGGGAATACTGCTCTGGACCTACTCTTCTAACTGGGTCGCTTGCTCTGCGAGTGATGTTTCCCGTCACCTCATGGGGCAAGACGCTACGGTTGGCATAGCTGGTATCACTACACCTTCTGGGAACTGAAGGGGGATGGATGGGGAGTGTGGACAATTCATGGGAATCCCCAAATACGGCCATCCGAGTCTTCAGGCTCATAAAGTCCATATTAGGTAGAGGGGTTGGTGGCGCGCCGCCTGTGGCAGCAGCATATTTGGCTTTGAGTCTGTAGTGTTGGGCAGGAGTCAGACTGAGTAGACTAGGGATTCCTCCACAATGGCTGGCCTCACTGGACCTTCTAGACAAATCGGTGGAAATGGGGTCATAGGAGCCGGTAGAGCTGATGTTAAGGCGCCCACCAGTTTGTGAGGTTTGGCTGGACCGACGGCTTGAATAGCAGGGCGAGATCCCGGAAGAACGACGGCTAAGGTTGTAAGCCGAGCTCACGTTGCTGACCAGACTGTCCCGACGCTCGACCAGTTGACTTAGAACCGTAGTCTCACCAGGACAAAGATCGCCCAGGCGCGGGCTGGAGATGGAAAGCCCTGGATCACACAGACTGCCAGAACTTTCCAATAAAGAACCTGCAACACAAAAGAGCTGAATTTAGACAGGGTTCGAGTAGATGCTGTAAAATGAAATTCAAGGACTTTTCAAGCACCACTTTTTTGGCTTTTAAGGACTACAATGAGAGATCTCGCTTATTAAACAATATCTTTAACATCTTTCAAATTCTAAAAAAGGATTAATAAAAATAAACCAATAAAACAAAATGGTACAAATAAAAAGTGCAGCACATGCAATGACTGCGGTAACTTTAATGATTGAAAGGATACTATGACTAAGAAATCGCTTTCCTCTTTCAAACTGTTTTCGCTCCATTAATGTATGATTGACCTAAAGAATTAAAAGCTGCATTGTATACTTGGATATTTATATGAGCAATATCACGCTCATAGCCATGCGAAATTGCTCTATAATATCACGCTCATAGCCATGCGAAATTGCTCTATATCTATATCGGACGGGCTGCAGCGTTAATTTTGCGTGAAAAGATTTTTTATTAATAAAATTAAACACTACTTTCACATATATTGTCTTTCAATAATTCAAGCACTTTTCAAGTACCTTTTCATAAAAATGGCTGTTTTCAAGTGTTTTCCAGGACTTAAATTTTAAAAAGTCAAATTCAAGTTCTTCAAGCACTTCAAGCACGTTTAAAGGAAGAAAAACTGGATTTTGGGAGTGCATCAGTGGTGGAAATGTGATCAGAATAAAAAATTCGTTTTGGTTTGTTCACTCACTGGTATTGATGGGTGGAAGCTTGGTGCTGGGGGCAGGAGGAGTTGGGTTTGCCCAGGAGCACGAGTCCCTCACCGACTTCAGCTTTTCTTGCTTCAGATACGTGAGTCTGTGGGCAGGGCTGGTGTTTTTGCGAAAATGGAGGCCCAACATTCCTGTGGAGACGGTTGAATCCACAAGGGGCACGTCATCCAGGGCGCTCAGATCTCCCATGCTGCCCCCGCTGAGTTCCGTCGGCTCTACTCCACCGTCATGGTGGGCGGCACTGCCAAGTGGTGACGGCTCGCTGCTACATGATGACTGACCACCAGGGCTGGACTGATACATCTGAGAGAGACAGATGGGAAGTTTGAGTTTAATTACCTAAGAAGCTAAACGAAGAGAATGACCCAGAATGCAGGCACAGCAACATGTAAAACACACGACCCTTACAATCACTTTCCCAAGTGTAAATTGCAAATAATGAGCATACTGATTTGAGGTTTGGGAAAACACCCTTCCTCAAGACATCCCACTACTCCCCCCCCCCCCCCCCCTCGCGATCTTCTCAGAAAGCTATATTAAGTGCCTGACAAATCGTTATTTCCTATGGCAGCCTCTTTGTGCATTATGCATGTGGCCTGGCATGAATACACAAAGGTGAAAGCCCTCAACATAAATAAGATAAGCTATGTCTTTGTATTCACGTCATATGACTGCACATCCCTTGAATGAAGCAAATGTATTCAGTCCCCACGTGAACTGTGCTTGATCACAGCTTGATCACTGGCACTATTTGTTCAGCACACAAAAACAGTCCCACTGATATAATATTAATCCACTAATGGCTTTTATCCTTGAGTGGCAGGCGGGAGTGTTAGATCTTGGGATTGTGGGGGGATTGGGCTGGATATGTGGGGTGAAAGCCCATGGGAAATTAGGGGCCCTCTGTGTGTCAACAGATCTCATAATGTAGAGGTCCACATTTTTTGACGCAGTGATGAATTCAACACCCAAATGTGTTTACTATCGTATCCTGAAGTTGATCTTGCAGCTCTGTGTGTGAGCTTTTAATGGAATAACTTTAGAAAAAAAGAAAATAATTTGTAAAGAAAAAAGGAAAAAAAGAGAGAATAATGTATGAGACATTTACCATGCATTCTGTAAAAAGGTAGTTGACATGACATGGAATTTGACCGTGCTTAAACAAAAACCTTTGTTTTAATTTATATTTTCATAATTTTGCTGGCTAGCTGAAAGCACAGATTTTGTTCATGAAATTATTATAATTACATCTGTGGGGTGACTGTCCTCTTCATAAGCTGTGAAACATAGAAATTAAAAAAATGTGGAAAGAAATGTGATTTAAAAATGCTGCCAATTTTCAAATTGAGGTCTATTAAAAAAATAGACTGGTCATGTATTTACATATTACAGTTTTATATATATTGTACACGTGCCGTCAAATCGATAAATCACATCTAACATAAAAGTTTGTTTATATAATGTGTGTGTATTAGGACTCCAACTGGAAGTACTTGTAAGTTTGAAAAGAGGAAGATAAATTTGTCATGTTTATGTGCAACGACTTCCATACAAATAATTTCCTTCATACAAAAATATATTGATGTTTGGCAAAAAAGGTCAAAATCCATGTTACTTTTCAACTGCCCAATGAAAACAACTGTGGAAAGCGACTGATATTAAGACATTAGAACAGGATCCACGCTCACCTCAGTAACGTCTGTCCTTACGGAAAGTGTATGGGAGAGAAACAGGAAAGAGATAGCAGGAAGCACATGTAGAGAGAGCGGTTAAAGATGGACAGATACAGCAGCGTGCTTTGTTAGTATGTTTGGATTAGCATAACCTCTGATGGACATTTTAATGTATATTTAATCAGCAATGAATAATATATTTGAGAGTACAGATTATAGCCATGCAACCACTCTTGTTATTCAAATTACATACATTTTGTTATGCATTCATAAATATCAAATAGGCCAGAAACACTGTATGCAAACGCTATGGTACACAAAACCAAGCTTGTGCACTGCCTCATTCACACTAGATCTTACCATGGAGTTCTCTGTCTTTATAGACTTGACCTGCAGATAGTCCTCGACGACTCTAGTTGTGCTGTTGGCTTCAAGTTTCTCTTCAACCATTCGCTTGGTTCCCGCTTCGTTCTCTCCGTTTTCCTTAGGCGGATGGGGCCGCGACGGAAGGTCACTGCGTTGTTTCTTGGTGACGTGAGCTTCGGGCCCGTGGACGGTTTTGACGTGTTTCCGAAGCGAGCTGGGATCGGTGTAGCGCTTCGTGCAGCCCGGGATCTTACACACGTAGGGTTTCTGCGGAGATAAATATCTCTCAGTTTCACATGACCCTCTAACAGTCAAATGTACGACTTTGAATTAGAGTTTTATCTCTTCCTGTTAAGTCAGATTATCTTCAAATGGAGCAGTGGATGAATACACAATTAGTGGAATGAATTACAGTCCGTGTGCTGACATACTGATTGTGCAATGTTAAGCGTTCGTGATGCATGGCTGTTTACTAATAAAGTTGAGATGAAATGATCTTTCTCCCTCCTTTAGCTCGTGATGGATCAGCCGAGAATGAAAATGGCGCCAGGTTTCATTTTCTATGCGCGGTCTGCAGGTGGTCTGTTTCTCCGCTGGGGACGTGCTTGATTCTCACTAATGTATTGTGGGTTGCCGTACTCATTAGCTTCACAGCTCATTATTCACACACACACATTGTGCACACTTGCATGCGTTGCTGGTTAATGGGTCAACGTTGGGCGTCCAGGAGCAGTCACTACACATGATG
>CM060626.1:2770853-2830853 GCA_030578275.1 Meda fulgida
TGATTTTTATACTGTACAGACTGTATATTCTATTCCCTTACACTAACCCTATCCCTAAACCTACCCATCACAGGAGACATTCTGCATTTTTGCATTTTCAAATAACATCACTTAGTGTGATTTATAAGCTGATTTCCTCATGGGGACCAAAAAATGTCCCCACACGAACAAGGATTTCGGATATTGCCATCCTTGTGGGGACATTTTGTCCCCATAACGTAGGGTTTACCAGGCCACACACACACACACACACACACAAACCCTACCCCTAAACCTACCCATCACACACACACACACACACACAAACCCTACCCCTAAACCTACCCATCACACACACAAACCCTACCCCTAAACCTACCCATCACACACACACACACACACACACACACACACACACACACACACACACACACACACACACACACTAACCCGACCCCTAAACCTACCCATCACACACACACACACTAACCCGACCCCTAAACCTACCCATCACACACACACACACACACACACACACACACACACACACTAACCCGACCCCTAAACCTACCCATCACACACACACACACACACACACACACACACACACACACACACACACACTAACCCGACCCCTAAACCTACCCAACACACACACACACACACACACACACACACACACACACACACACACACACACACACACACACACACACACTAACCCGACCCCTAAACCTACCCATCACACACACACACACACACACACACACACACACACACACACACACACACACACTAACCCGACCCCTAAACCTACCCATCACACACACACACACACACACACACACACACACACACACACACACACACTATAACTTGACCCCTAAACCTACCCTACACACACACACACACACACACAAAAACACACACACACTAACCCGAACCCTAAACCTACCCATCGCACACACACACACACACACACACAAAATAACCCGACCCCTAAACCTACCCATCACACAAAACTTTCTGCATTTTACATTTTCAGAATCATATAATTTAGTGTGTTTATTAACCCATTTCCCTCGTGGGGAACCTCTGGCTGCTCCCTCAGAGTAGGTGATCTCAGGTTTCACTATCCTTGTGGGGACATTTGGTACACTCTCACACACACACACACACACACACACACACACACACACACACACACACACACACACACACACACACACACACACACACACACACACACACACACTTACATGCACCAGCTGTTCCTGCGTGTCGTACTCTTTGCTGCAGCGCTCCCAGTGGCAGTTGGTCTCGTACACCAGCTCAGCCTCATGCTTGCACTCGTCCAAGTCTTCCTTCAGGTCCAGTGCGCCGCCCAGGTGGTCCTGAGGAACAGCAACGTTACGCATAAACACTCTTCAGTGGATCGGCTTGTTAGCAAGAGAAAGAAAATGGGTCTCGTTCACTATTAACTGTGTGGATTATTCGTACTTATCAGCCTAATTCACAACACAAGCATATGCACATTCGTTTGTTCTTAATCTTGTTAATGAATGTGGAGTAATCTAAATGAGCGATCACATGCCTAATGAAAGTAATATGCATAAAACACGCCCATCTCCATATAAGGGCTTTTCTGTACAGCTTTTAGTCACTCTCAAAAAACATATGATGCTCTCTTTTTAAAAAAAATCATATCTATGCATAAAATTTAATTTTTAACACGTTTAAGTGTTTACTTCATGTTTTGAATCAATTTTAGAAGTAAAATGAATTGATGAATCATGATTTGTTTGTGAAATCGTTTGTATGTAGATTTGTATGTAGATTTTTACCTTGCATTGACCCTGTCACAATATCTAATTATGCAACATTTAAGCAAAATGTAAGACATTTTAAGCAATCTCACACACTGCTGCACATTTGCTAGTCAACTTCTCAAATACTTTCTTGTGTCGTGTTGTACACTTTGTGTTGTGTTGTGAGTGTGATGTTGTTCACTAAATATGAAGTTAATATATAGAGTAATCAACAGACAAAACTTGGGCTTTTTTATAGCTTGTTTTATAGTTTTTTTTCTTCCGCAAGAACCAATGAGGTTCGTTCTCGTGTTACGCATCACATTTGAGCTTCTGCAATAACCAATGAGGTTCATTCTCATGTTACGCATCACATTTGAGCTTCTGCAAGAACCAATGAGGTTCGTTCTGTTACGCATCACGTTTGAGCTTCTGCAAGAACCAATGAGGTTCATTCTGGTGTTACGCATCACATTTGAGCTTCTACAAGAACCAATGAGGTTCCTTCTCGTGTTACGCATCACAGTTGAGCTTCTGCAAGAACCAATGAGGTTCATTCTCGTGTTACGCATCACGTTTGAGCTTCAACAAGAACCAATGAGGTTCATTCTCGTGTTACGCATCACGTTGGAGCTTCTGCAAGAACCAATGAGGATCATTCTCGTGTTACGCAGCACATTTGAGCTTCTGAAAGTTTTTTCTCACGCGTCAAGCAGGTTCGGTTGAGCTTCTGTTTATGTCCACTCATTAATGTTTAAATGTGAATAAAAGCCTAAATTCAATCTGTTCATCCTATCTCGTTCATCATTCATCGAGTCTCCTCAGAATATTTAGACTAAACCGCTCAATTCACATGGATTAGTTACAATCTCTTTATTAAATTTTTGAAGCTTTAAAGTGGTAGTTGCTGGCAGAAATCTCTCAGATTTCAATATAAAGATCTTCGTTTGTGTTCCGAAGACGAACAAAAACCTTATGGGTTTGGAACGACATGAGTAATTAATAAAATAATTTTCATTTTAGGGTGAACTAACTCTTTAAAACCACGACTTAAACCCAACAAAATATCAACGTCAGCTGTCGTCACTATTCCACGTCAATTTGACATTGGCATTACACCTATATTAAACCAAACATCAATGTCTTCACATTGGCCCACTGGACAGACAAATGCTATTGTGCTCTATAACAGCAACACTGATATATTATTTACCCGGCCAGAACGGTAGTATGAAGACGAAACATTAATTGTGCGCTTGTAGGGACACGTGTGTGGTGTTAAGAGCGATCGGACCGTGCTCTGCTGTGGGTAGCGGAGACGCTCACACACACACACACACTCTCACACACACACAGCATGCTGACTGCAGCATGTTTATCTCTGCCCTGTGAGCTATCTTCATCAATTCTGCTGGCCCCAAGACGACGGCAGCCGCCTTATTCCCCATGCATCAAGAGCCAACCCGCCTCACCGCCAAGAGCAGCCGCAGATTTGTCAAAAGATGAGCAGCGCGAAGGAGAAAGAGAGAGAGAAAAAACTCTCAGGTGACAATAACGGCCGGCCAATATTTCATTAAAATGAAGTGCTCTGGCACAGTTTACACAGCGCGGCGAGTGAGCGAGCCAACGCGGGTAAAGCTCTTATCAGCTGGAGTTTTTCTCGCGCGGTGCGTGTGAAGAAGCGGGTCAGGGGACCGCGGGGCTCCCGAGGGCCTCATGGCCTGTCGTTGATCAGTACAAAGCATTTCAGAGAGAAAAATCCACAGTTTTTTCAGCATAACAGGACGAACGGGCCATTCACCGGCTGTTGTTTCTTCGCGTTTTCCGTCAAGTTCTGTTCCATAACCTTGTGAGCGGCATCATAGATGATCTCAAGCCGGATATGTGTATTTGACAGAGAAAACAATCCCAGAATGCATTGCTTCGGCGTTAGAAAGGAAATCTAATATGGAGTCATGAGATGCTGATTTTACATATATTTTATATAATGAAAAATATTGATAGAACAAAAATAGTTAAGGGCTATACTAAGGGCTATACTAAATATCATTAAAGATTATATTAATATTTATTTTTAATAACTATTTTTAAAACAATTTTATGATAAAATACACTGTAAACAAACATTGGATGAAATCAATTTTAATTTGAATATAAAATATATTTTATAATATAAATATTATATATTTGTATAATACGTGTATTTTATATAAATTTTCACTTATATTATAAATACATAATATATAATACAATCAAATATATTTTATATTAATGTTAAAATTAAATTTATAGCATAAAAATAAATTATGTATAAAGATGGCATACAAATATAATGATACTAATAATAATATTTATATTAATAAATTAATGTCATAAAATATATAATAATATTAAATTATATACAAATATTATTATTATAATATTATTATTTGTATAGCCCCTTTTATACATAACAAAATATGTATAAGGTGTCATACAATAATAATAATAAATGAATGTAGTACAATATATTTATTATATTGATTTATTTATATTAATATTAGCACACTAATATAATAAATTCTATTTTATATTAATACTAGAATATAATATAATACTAAAGTTGCAGTCATTATTTAAAATATATTTTTTTATATTTATATTATATATCAATATAATAAATATACACAATAAATTAGTGAGTGGACCTTCACTTGAGGACTGCAAGGCGTAGTACGTGTGTGCCGCGTGGAGCCTCTGTAGAGAGCTTCAGAGCGCTTACTAATGAGGTCACATGTTGACTTAGAAGTGAGCACACTAGGTTATGGTCCCTTACCGGAGAGCACGGCGACACAGGTCGCGGCCCGTCCAACTCTGTCTTGACCTTTGACCTCTTGTGGTTTAGGGGGTTTACCGTGCTGCTGACTGCAGAGTCTCCATTTGTGTTCTAAAGAAAGAGGGGAGAAAGAAAAGAAGTCAGCATCGAGACAGTAGGCGACTGAGTGCATGTGGCATGTGAACAGTGTTTAGCAAACGCTCTGCTCGACCCGAAGTGCTGACAGAGTCCATGTGTGTGTTTCTGCTTGCCTGAACGTGACAGCAGAGCAACTGCTTCTGATCAACACTAATGTGTGTGTAGCTTCAGCGGTCGGCTCTAATAATGATAATCACGCTCCTTTCATTTATTTAGAAATAAAATGTACAATGAAATAATTATTGATGAATTAATTGAAAATTACAAGAATACTAATAGTTTATTAGTATTAGTATGGTTATAACAACACTACAATAAAAGAAAATAATTTCTTGAAAAATATTTGTTATTATTAATGCATCTATTTATGTTATATTGTTGTTTGTATACCACCATAATAAATATATTATTTTTATGCATGTGCTATACAGATACTACAACTACTACGTAGACTAAATATGATTATAAATACATTATGATGAAATATAATAATAGTTTATTGTGAAATTATTATTATTAATTGTATTGAAACATTTACTGATAAATTATATATTATAAATAAAAAGGGGCTATTACAAATAATAATAATAATAATAGTTCTATAAATATAAAAAACAATTATAAATAATATATAACAATTGATTGTATAATAATCTATAATTATTAATATTATTGTATGGCATTTATAGATAAATTATTATTGATTAATTTATAGATAAATTATTTGTACATGTAAAAGGTGCTTGTTCAAATAATAACAATATTAAAAATAATAATTTAACTATTAATAGTATTATTAGTATTTATTAGTATTATTACTTTATTAATATACTAATATTAGTATTAATATACTAATAATAGTATTAATAAAACTATTAATAGTAATAATAATACTATAAATAATCTTATTATAAAATTTCAGTTTTTAATGTATTATTATTATTTGAATATATATATATATATATATATATATATATATATATATATATATATATATATATAAATAAATAAATGCTGCCATACACATACAATAATATATTAATAATTTGCATAGCACTTTCTATACTTTAATATTGAAAAAAAGTATTCTAATAAAGTAAATAAAGCGAGTGTGGTTGTGTTGGTGTGTCAGTGCTCAGGTGTGTTACCTTGGTGTCGGTGTCACTGGCGGTGTGTGTGGGCAGGGTGGACAGGCTCAGTGGGATCCTGCTGGAGAACGCGGGGGACGACTGTATGAGCGGTGGAGTGTGTCCGAACGCACTGAGGCTTCGCTGCTGGGACAACAGCTGCTGATACGCCACCGGATTAATGGAGTGTGGGAACGGGAACGAAGGGCTGGAACAGAAGAGGAAGAGATGGGCATGTGCTGTATGTGCAAATGACACAATGGTCTCTGACTGTCACGAGATGTGGCTGTGTTAAAGCGCACGATGGAGGAGATATCTTCAGCAGACTATAATTGAACAATCGGGAAAAAAACATCAATACTTGCAAACGAGTATCAACATTTTATTATCAAGACCGAATGAGACCGAAACGTTGCTAATACAATTTTTATACTGGTTTGCAAGTGTTTATAGTGTGCGGGATTTCCTTGTTTCTTTCCATTTTTGACCTGACTCATTTGATATTTTTATGGTGATTGCTAATTAATACAACAATCCAAACAATAAACAGGCGAATCAACAAGGAGAAACATACCATACCCATAATGCAGCTAGAGCTTGAGCAGAATCAGGGCTTCTACACATGGAGCTAACGATGATAAACGACACACAGCTGAAACTAATGAACTAATGAAGACGTGATCATGGACACAAGGAGTGGCGGGAAACTGGACAAAACGAACAGAAGAAATCCAAAAACAAACAGACGTTACACTGGCTACGTTTACACAACTTTTGTTTCAATCGGACTGAATTCATTCCAATTGGTGGATCCGAGCGTAGTGTTTACATGAGCGCTAAACGTGATCGGGTTGATGTGTGTGTTTATATGTCACACGCTTATATTTTTTGACATGTGCACACTGCACGCACATACAGAGTTTCCTGCAGTTTGCGCATAATAACTATTCTACACTGGTTCTTTATTTGTTTTAAACAGCAGACTTAATATTTATCCATTTCTGGTCATATTTTGGAGACAATGAGCATATGAAATGTTGTTCTGTGCTGCTCATATTTATCACGCAGTAAAAATGCTCAAAACCAGTCGTCTGGGGATGAGAATCCGAAACAACGACTGGTGGGACGTTGTCCTGCTCCACTTCACAGACACTGAGTGAAAGGAGGATTATAGAAAGACAGGACACTGATTTATTTACGTGTACATTTTACATTTAGTCATTTAGCAGACGCTTTTATCAAAGCGACTTACAACTGAGGACTAAAGCACGCGAGTCATTGTGAAGAGGCAAGAACAACGCAAGAAGTGCTCAAAATACACAGCTCAGCATTGCTCAGAGTAGCGTAAGCCAGACAAGGGAGGATTTAACGGAAAAGGAAAGTTTTTTTTTTTTTTTTACAACACTTTATCCAACAGGAAGAAAAGCTCTCTCCCACGTCATACATCATCACGCTATTTCAAAGTCATTGCACAGGCGCAGTCTTTTTTCAGTTTCAGTTTTCAATCCGATCAAGTGTTTACATGTTCTCTCGATCGGATTAGAAAAGGAATAAACCAGCCCTTTCAATCAGATCGAAATTTCACTCGGATAGAGCCCGGATCGGTTAAGGTGTTTACATGAAGGCCGTCAATCCGATTACTACTGGATTATTAGATTACATCCGGTTAGTACCTGAGTCCTCCGACAGACAGGTGTCCATAGGAGCTGCTGGCGGCCGAGCTGGAGCGGGAGTTGTTGATGTAGGCCACCAGAGAGTTGGGTGATGTTCGGATCATGGTCTGCAGGTCGATGCTGGCGTCCGAGAGCGGAGAGATGGATAACGCTCGCTTTCGACTCAACCGGGGCGTCAGACGAGGGCTGGGAAACCGTGACACTGTGGAACATGCAAACACCTAACCTGTTAAAGCATGCAATCAAACCTGTACTCTTTAAACAAGTTTATTGTGCAATTCATCAATGCAAACTATTCCAAATCTTTATTTAACAAAATATGTTGTGACAATCAGAAATGCCCAAAATTTGGCACACATGTACACCAGGGCAGTCTGAGTGCACACACCAAATTTAAGAAGTTTCCATCAAAAGTTGGCGCTATAACTTAAAGGAATCTTAAAACTGTGATGAAGTTTACCCCAAAATTTACCTCAAAAACACCCATATGGCTTTATGCTGAAAGTTGCCAGCTGTTCCACATCTGTTTGGAGCTAATGATGGCTGCTTATTGCAATATTTTGATGCTCCAATGCTTATAAAGTTTCTGTACACTTGGGTATGTTGGGTTAATTGGGACTAAACGGCTTATAGCCAAGGAAATAGTCTGTAGTTTTGATACATGCATCTGAAAGCGGAGAGATGGACAGTGTAAAATTCTGTAATTTTTAGTCAAATTAATGTTACTTTCTTAATAAATGTTTATTGCGCAATTCATCAATGCAATTTTTTTTTTAATAATGATATTTTTTTTATCCATCAGGATTTTAAATGCAGTTAAAATCCATAATTCTGAATAGCATAGAAACTGTCCAGTCATTTCAGCAGATACTCCCAGCATGACACCAGCAAAACACCAGTTCAGGTGATCAATACTTCAGTTTGATTCTCTTTCTCTCGCTCAGGAGAATCTCAGTATGTCATTTCCAGTTTCGTTCACTGCCGAGCTATTTTAGGAACCTCACGAGCGTGTGTGTGAGCGTGGAGTACGACTGCATGATCGATGCTCTCACACACCCTCTGCGACACACGGCTGCGCAGGATAGAGCCGAACCCCATCAATAAGTGCTCAAGATTGATTTCTGGCCGTGGAAAACAGAATATACTGTACTTGGATAACGTGACTTCACTGGGAAACCGGCTTCACTCCAGTATTACAAAGATAGTGAAGAAGTCACAACAAACTTTATGTAAAAAAAAAAAATTGGCATCAATCTTCGGATAATATCCGTTTCCCTCTGTATCTTTGCAAATGACTATTTTGAGCACAGTGGTCCTTTTTTGCTCTTAAAATGATCTTAAAGTTAATTAACGCACGATTGTCTAATTGATAAAAAAAGTACCAATAAAATTAAGTAATATATAAAATATTAGTAAAAAATGATTTAAAAATTTCTATAATAAAATGTTTATATTAAAAATATTATATTACATAAATATATTTTATATAAAAATATTTTTTTGTTCAATATTTAAAATGTATACAAATATTTAAAATATTACTTTAAATAAAATATTATTTTAAAGAAATATTTTTTTCCAAATATTTCAAAATAATAAAAAATACTTAAACATATAAATATATATAAAAATATATAAATATAATACTTACTAATAATATAATATAACTAATACTAATAATATATATTTTTAAAATAAAATATTTTATTTTAAAATAGTGTTTCTACAGCTACTTATGTTTTGATAATATTGTATGTAAAAAAGAAAAGAAAAATCAATTAAAAATATTCAGAAAATGAGTTTAAAGTGATTTATTGTGTTAAGGCTGAATAGGAGTAGAGAAAAAATAAACCGGTTAGGTAAAAACTGTCTCAATCGTCCCCATCTCAAACTCAGCGTGACCTCATTTTGATTTGATTTGGGATAATTAATCCTTCCCAATAAATTACCGCAATTACCCAGATAACAATCAAACGATTGTAGACTTGACTTTGTTTAATGTGGGTAATTTACAGAACCGATTCTGGCTCAAAAAGAAACGTGTGTGAATAATAAGTGTATGTTTGTGCGTCAATGGCTCATGATTGTCTCGGTAACATCAACAGGGATTTAAAAGACTTTCATTTAATATGTCTGCGCCATTAAACCGGATGCTTTATCATTAAGGTATGTTTAACTTGTGTAGAGTGTGTTTCAGACCAGACGCTCTGAGCAGTTTGCTCTTTCAGTGGAGAGTTACTGAGACAACTGCAGCTAACTCAACAGGTGCTAAGCATTAGACCCTGTGTGTGTGTGTGTGCATGTGCGTGTGTGTGTGCGTGTGTGTGTGTGTGTGCGTGTGTGTGTGTGTGTGCGTGTATCCAGAGACTCTGGCAACCGGACGTCCATAATGATTTCATCACGAGCAGCGCCAACACAAGCAGGATTACACAAATCATTTATTTGTGTGTATGTGTGTCTGTGTGTGTGTGTGTGTGTGTGTGTGTGTGTGTGTGTGTGGACTTGTTCCCAACAGACCACAGCGCTAATAAATAATCCCTCAGCTTTGTTGCAGTGAGGGTCATTACTCTTAGCATGAGCTAATGGCTTGCTGTCATGTTCAGGCGTTCGTTGGAGCTCCTAACACATCTTTAGTGCTAAGAGCCGCCTCAGGACCCAAATCCAGAGAGAACTGATGCTAAACATACAGTACAAAAGACAAAGAAAAACAAACATAAACTTACAACGTCAGTGTCTTACAGGAATCTTTGTGAGCTTCTGATCTATGACTGAAAGCAGGCGTTGGGCCTGTGTACGTCTGCAGATTTACACGCGTTCTGTGGTGGAATTAGCATGGTGTTAATGGCCTTACAAAGACGCCATGATCTTACGCCTTCACCTCAGCGGAAATTAATTTATTAACATGATCTCGCCACCCCTCAGAGGACAGAGCTTACAATTATGTCATAAAATTATGTTTTGATGCCATGCACCATATCATGCACTGTTTGTGTTTGCATGTAGCTAAACTCATATGAACAAGTATGGCTTATTGGATGTGACAATGTCAGAACTTCACACAATTTTGTACACATGTACACCAGGACAATCTGAGAAAACACACCAAATTTCAGAAATTTCCACCAATAGGTGGCGCTATCACAAAAAAAACTCAAAACTGTACCTGTGATCAAGTTTGCACCAAAATATTCCCCCAAAACAAGTCTACATGAAACATCCATATAACTTTATGCTGAATGTTGGCAGTTGTGGTAATTTTCTCCATGTTTCCAATATGTTTGGAGTTATTGATTGCTACAAACTGCAACATTTTTGATTGTTACAGTAACTCTGGCTGGTCCATTGCTTATAGAGTTACTGTACCTCTTGATACTTTGGGTTAATCGTGACTAAACGGCATATAGCAAAAGAAAATGTGTTTTTAAACTCTGAAGTTGTCTTTACAACTTTCTAACTGGCTTTGCTTGACTTATCATATCTCTCATTCTCTTTCTATCTGTCTTTGTAACTGACTCATGCTGTGTCCCGTCAAAGAGTGGGACACGCTTCACTGTCAGCAGCCAAACACATCTGCGTGAAAGCTGTCGGGAAGCATCGGCGGCTCCGGACGGGACACAGATCAAAGCCAGGCGGAGTTAGCTCAGCTAAATGACCTATTCATTCATGTTGCTTTAGCAAAGCCCGAGATCTGTGCGCGCACACACACACACACACACACACACACACGCACACACACACACACCCGATACGCCACGCTAAAGAGGGAGTGTTTGTTTTTCAACTCTGATTGTTTGAAGGAGACGCAAGAGCAAATGTTTGCTCTATAGAGAGGAAGAGGCCTACTGTATATCACCATGTGTTTGTTTGAAATAACACCTCGTCTCTCTGGAGAATTACTCACATTAGTCTCGTCATGGGATTTTTCCTCTGACTGATTCGGAGAACAGCAACACATGTGTTAAATACAGATGAGAAAGTCAAATAAACGCTACATAATCCATCTGTTAATAATGTGATGCTTCAGTTACTCTGATTCAGATCTACATAGCTTGACAAATGTTCTTTTTGAAACCCTTAAGTAAACACGTGTAAAGTGATGAGTTGTCCACCCACTGAACATGAAACTGCTGCATGACACGGCATAATAACATACATTCAGAACAGATCTGTTGTTTAATGTATAGATAATGAGGAGCCAGATTTTGGACCAATGAGATATAACAGTGGGCGGAGCGTGTCAGCTAAATGCCCTGTTGCTCATCACTTGGTTAGTTAAGGCGTAAAACTCAGTTTATCTTTCATTAGCTTCACTAGCATGGACAGCTAATTTTACTCAACGCGCAGTTATGGATCATTGTCCTGACTTAGGAAGCGCTGGATGACAGAACGGAGAAAGAACATAAACATCACCAGTGTGAAGCTTCCCGCCAGTGTTTACAGTGTCTTCTGTGAGCGGATGCTGAACACGAGGGAGTTTATTTACTTTACTGTCTGCTGGTGTAAGAATCGAAGAGAAATGGGTGTTTATAAAGTCCTTTGAAGCCACACATAAGTATTACCCTGCATGTAAATGTGAAACAAATATTATTCTTAACACAGTTAAACAGATATGACTGTAACTCACCGTCGACGGGGGTGAAGTATTCGGGCAGATGAGCCGCCCCGGCTCCCTGCATCAGTAACTCTCCGTACGGGTTCCTGTGGCCCGTCATCAGGTGGTAATAGTCGGCTGGGGTGGCGCCGGGGGGCGGAGGGGGCAGACCGAACAACCCTCGTTCCTTCAGGTGCTCGTGAGCCACTGCCAGAGAGAACAGAGTTCAAAAGTCATATTCAGAAAGAAATCTTCAGCTCTATGAGCAACTCATTAGCATTAGCATACGACCTGCCCACATTTGTATTACATCATGATGAAAAAACAGTGTGAATTATATGTTGAGTTCGCTTTTATTTTTGTATTTTCAGTTTTAATTTGACAGTTTTTGTAATTTAGCATGTTGCCATTTTTATTAGTTTTTTTTTTTTTTTAGATTTAGTAATTTTAGAACCTCAATATAAACACTACATTTCAGTTAGTTGCTAAGACAACATTTCAAATGTTCGTTTACATACACTTTTCATCTGATATTTATATTTTCAGCTTCATTTCAATTAACAGAAATGTTTTTTAATAGCTTTAGTTAACAATAGAGTGCATGAGTCCGTCCCCTTTTTCAGCGCTGCTGGTTCCGGAAGTATTTTTTCCATTCATTTTTTCGATAGGGATTTCAAAAAACAGTCTTTGTTAAAGCGTTATAAGCCATGAACGAAGCCAATCAGCTTCAAGGTGAATCGCAACACTACAAACTTTGATTTAAAGCAAAAAGGGTTTTAAAAATCAGACAAAAATACAAAGATAAAGACTTTGAACTACAATCCCATGACGCATTGTGAACAGCTTAATCAAATTAAAAGCAATGGAGAAATATACAAATACTCATTTAAAAATGTTGATTATACATATAAAAATATATTTTTTATATATGTTTATTGCAAAATATGCAATATATTTATTTTAAGAGCATACAGGTTTGTGGGCTGGCGGCTTCAACAGAAGCAAATACCATCGATTAACAACCTCATAGCTCACAGTAAAGCTGTCTTTAAAGGGTTATACGTTTCCCTATGAGAAAATGAATGGACTTTTTACTTTTTATAGAGACCGACTGTTACACTATAATGACGTATAGTGGTTAGCCAATCAGAACAGAATTAAATTTGCATATACATATGGATGTGCATGTAAATATACAGTGGAAAATGAAGATGCAATAAACCTTCAGTAACATTATAATTAAAGCTTTACTAGCTTTACAGACGGGAGGCCAAGGGATCTACAGTAAGAAGAGAGTTTACATCTGCATGTAATAAACTTCTTTTAAAAGTGTCAGCAGCAATCAGAGAGAGAGTTTAGCATGTTTAATGCTCAAGACGTTTGGTTCAAGAATAGATTAGGACAGAAATATGGTGTGGAAATGCAGACCTGAATGCTGGTCAATGCGTTGCAAGCTTGAACTGTTTTATGAATTGTGATTAAAACAGACAACAAAACCATCCCTCATTAAAACATGATCTTTGACACGATATCTGTCTCTCCTTTAATATAGAAATAAATCTCTCCCATTGAACACAATCAAAAAGTGTCTTGGATTCTACTCCAAAGCCTTTAATGTGTATATATTCCAACTTGAAAAATAAAAACCCGAGCCAACACTAACGTCAGCCTGTGTTTGAGCGCTGAGGTCTGTGTGCTGGGCAGAAACTGGTCAGATGTGTCTGGAAACCACTCAAGGCCACATCTACCCATCCACACTCGCTTCGGCTCAAATAGCCCCATTTCTCTTTCTCGCCGCTCTTTTATGCCTTTATCGCTGTTGGGATCTCCTGCGTGCTGCTTATTTAAGTTTAAAGGTGCAAACACATTACTGCTGACAGACTGTGAACCGTGATTTATATGTCACTCGATCGGCTCGCCGCGACCTGTAATTGTAATTCAGCTCTGAAGAAAGAGGTCTGTCGTCGGGTTCGGCCCAACATTGGGGAATTCCGCCTCGTCGTTTTTCTCGTATTAATTTCCAGAACGTCCCCCGAAGGGCAAGTCGCTGGATGGGGAAAGTTTCACATGTTTGACAATTTGCATGTGCCCAAACCCAAATACACACACATACCTCAGACATGATTGTGAGCAGCATTCAAAACGGTGATAATTAAAAGTGAAGATTTGAAATGCTGAATTTGCAAAGTTGAGGCTTAAATAACGCAGATCTGTTTCACACTAACTCCAAACCTGCATGTGAAGATTGCTGAGTCTTAGTGTTGATCAGCAGACACAATTGGGGAGTAACTAACTAAAATTATTATTATATTAATTATTAAAAATGAGATAATTTAGTCAGGCGGTCATTATCGCATAATAAACCCTCTTAGTCTGTGTTGCACTGTATAGATTTAGTTTGTGATACTATTTTGAAAGAAGTCTGTTCTGCTCACAGAGGACGCGTTTATTTGATCAAAAATACAGGGAAAATTTGTCTTATTTCAATTTAAAATATCTGCTTTCTATGTGAATATACTGTAAAATGCAATTTATTCCTGTGATCAAAGCTGAATTCCAGCATCATTACTCCAGTCTTCAGAGTCACATGATCCTTCAGAAATCAGGATAATATGATGATTTACTGCTCTGATTATTACCTATTCCTATACCTATACTTATTCATTATAAGGATGAATAGAAAAAATGTCAAAATAACAGTATTTATTTGGAAAAGTAACATTATTAACATTTTTACTGTCACTTTTGATCATTTTAATACAAGAATTCATTTCTCAACTGACCGTAAACCTTCACTGCTCTGACTGCAGAAATAAAGCGCAAATTAAAGAAAAGAAAATTGCACATGAAAAAATAAAAACGACTAAAAGGGTAATTCCACTGTTTCCTCATGCATGTTGAATACACGTTTGAGTGCATGTGTTTGCGTCGTCCCACTCACCGTCAGCAGGGCTCAGTCCTCGGGCCGCTGAGATCATGGACAGGGTGGGACTGGCGTGTGCCGAGCGCAGGTAATGCTCCATGTGTGGAGACACGTATGAGTGAGGAGGGAGGAAGGACTCGCCGGCGCCCCCTGGAGACAGTCGGATCAGAGAGATGTCGGAGATCACCGGGCTGCCCGCTAACCCTGGAGGCCTGGAGAGACAAACACTGCTTTAAAAGAGAACAATAACAGCAAACATAATCCCAGATCAGCACCGTTCTCCTCAAATCATGGTCAAAAGAAACGCTCATAAACTCCTCTTCTGTAGTGCAAAATGGTTGTGGGCAATAGAGTTCCACGATTTGGGAAAAAAAAATATTTTTCTGATACAATTTTATGATTATGATTTAAAATGCAATTTAATAAATTGAAGGTTTGCTGTGCTTGTTTGTTGGGCTGCACAATTTGGTAAAAATGTTGTGATTATCTATCAATATAATAAAATAAAGTAATACTAATACTAATAAATACTATTATTATTACTGTAATAGTTTAATTGTATAGTATGTGTATGTAAATGTAACTGTAGTATAGTGTATACTATAGTATAAAATCATATAAAAATGAATAAAAATAAGAAATATTACTAGAAATATTTCACAGTAAAAATTAATATTTAAGAAAAATACATTACATTACAACTGTGCAATTACGATTCTAATATTTATGATGTTGGGATTATTATGACTAAATAAACAAAAATTACAAATGAAAGAAATATTAGTAGAAATATTTCACAGTAAAATAAAAAAAAGTATTTAGGGGAAAAAAATTCAATAACAAAATATGTTTTACATTACAACTGTAAAATCACAGTACTAATTATTATGATTATTACTAAATAGAAATATAAAATTACTAAATAAAAACAAAATAAGAAATACTACTAATGTAATGCATAATTTTTTTTACATTACAATTGTAAAATTACAATACTGATATTTATGCTATTGTTATTTTTATTACATAATAAACATAAAAAAATTACTAAAAACAAAATAAGAAACATAACTAGAAATATTTTGCAATAAAAAAAAGAGTATTTAAGAAAGATTACAGAATAATAATTTTGTAAAATTAACTCTAAAATTATAATACTAATATTTAAAGCTTATTTTCTTCATTTTGAAACATTCAAAACATAAATGTTTTTTTAACCCTTAAAGCTCATCTTCTGTTGATACACTATAAAAAAAATCACAGTACAACTTCATATTTAAAATTGACAAAACTTAAAATATTAAGGCAGCATGAACACTTTCTTTTTTAAGTTTAAACAATATATATATATATATATATATATATATATATATATATATATATATATATATATATATATATATTTTACAGAGCATGAGGTCAGTAGATATTCAGTGGGACTTTTCAACAAAACTCATCATGTCCCACCGCTTTATTGTCCCGTCTGGGAATCATCAGAAAGTCTCGAGAGAAATGTGGCTGACGAATAAAACAAGAAAAATGATCCTTAACTACAGCGCAGACGTTTCCTTGATGGAGGGATGGAAAAGAGGGGAAATGAAAGGGTAGATTGAGAGCGGTCTGGTTTGTGTTAGAGAGCTTGGCGTGTTTCCCATCACACCTCAGACGAGCTCACGCTCTAATGCCTCTCGGAGCCCAGCGCCAAACCTCACAAATATTAGTTATGGCAAACTTACATAACTATGAAACCCATGAACGAGGGACTCGTGTCAAACGAGTCAAATCATTTGATCAGTGTGTCTAAAATGTTTTCAGACTGCTGTCAAGATGCTTGACAGGGACAAACAAACCTGAGTGAATACAGAAGGGGTTTTCAGCAAACGCCTGTACATGATCTGGAAGCTTCACGGTTCTCGGCGAATGTTTGCCGACTCGGACTGTACGCTCAATCCCAATAAAACCAGAATCGTGATATGGCTAGTGGAAACGATACATGTGTGTGAAAGCACAACATGTGCCAACCATCTTCCCAAAATTGTAATGAGAAGTGCGTAGACTATAAACATTTTTTATATATATATATATAAATATAAAAAATATATATTTATGATTTGTTATCGCAAGTTTTTTTCTTTTGTCAAATCAACTTGGATAATTAATGTGGATCAAATAACATAAAAATGTGAGTTTCCATTTAATAAATCAATGTCCTTCATTGTATTAACTCAAATTTTTTATTTCAATGAACAACCAGGTAACTTACTTTTTAAGTTAGACAATAATTTATTACAGTGCACAGTGACAAGTATTGACCATGACGTATTTCTGTCTGTTTGCTGGGAATATAGGGAATTTTAGGAGGGAAATCTGAGACAAAGTTACCCCTATCTACATATATATACATATAAACAAACTCTGTGATCAGATTTTTTTGATGTCATTGTCATCCTACATGTTACTGCACTTATTCTCTATCACTGTAAAAAATAATCTTTTAAAGTGATTTTAACGGTAAAAGACTGTAAAAATGCTACAGTGCAAAACTGTTCATTGGTTAACAGAACGTTTCCGTACTATATACGGTAAATAACTGTGATATAATTTTACTGTAAAATACCGTTAAATTTACAGTTTTTGAAAGTGAAAAAGAACAACTCATTGTATAATTTACAGTGAAAAACTGTAAATTGACATTCCCACAATTCCCTGTGTGACACTTCACATTTTATGTATTTTTGTTGAAATAACTATGGTTCCTCATAGTTTTCTTGTTTTTTCTTCTAATCAGTTATGTACATTAGGGTTTTATGTTACATTTAATGTTGTTAAATTAATGTTTATTGCATTTTTTAAATTTCATGTGTGTTACCATGATGGTGCTTGATGTTTGTGTGAAAGACACAGTGCAGCTTCTTTATACAAGTTTTAGCTTTCTTGTGGAGGATTGCTTGTGATGAGCTTTGATTGCTCATGTGACTCATCATTGCTGTGATAATTGTGGGATGCCAGTGTATTACAGTTGTACAAAACATATATACATTTTGTAAACGATTGGTCATCAACATTTTATCAGAAAATGAAATACATTTTTTTACAGTAAATTTTATTTAAGTTTGTAAAACCATTGACGTTCCTACCGTATTTTTAACGGTAAAGTTCTGGCAACCACAGCTGCCGGTTTTTTACCGTAAAAATTACGGTTCTATTTTTACAGTAATCTCATGGGTGTCTATAGGAGAAACTAATGAGGTATTTTTCTTTCCTATGCATTTTTAAACCTAATGAAATCCCTCCATCTGGCAATATCTGATGTTTTCCACCCAGTTTTAATGACATGAAAATGAAAACAGCTAAACATGAGAAATGATGGTTAATAGTTTCTCCATGATGCAACAGAGCAAACGACTACAGTAAGATCAACTATTGTGAGCATAATAAAAGTTGTTCTCCTCAAGATAAGGCTGGAAAAACAAAAGCAACGAGCATGTATTTCAGACACATGCATACTTAATAACGGCCTCCTGTTGGAGATCAGATGGACTGTATGTAAAACATTCTCAGTTTCAAACAAAACGAGAGCACACAGCCGGGGCGGCACTTAAATAAGTAATGCAATATTCAAATGTAAAGTGCTTAGCCTGTGGAGTGATTCTCATGTTCATAGCCAGCCCATGTTCAGGGCTCCTCCGCAGCAGGGGATTGTGGGACTGCTTCACACCTATACCCTGCTAAAGAGACAGACGCTCTCCGAGTCGGGGCTCAAGGCTCCCAGAATGCATCGGGGTAACGCCCATGATGGACGATCGAGCCAGAATCCAGTAAATCTCAGCGGCCAGACGCCGCGGGATCCAACGGGACACTCAAAGTCCTTGGCTGAACCCGAGATCAGTCGTTCCTCGTGATCGGGGGGGAATTTGATCACTAATGTAAATACTGTGACAGGAGCAAATCGAGACAATTTATATATATATATACATAGAGGGAGAGAGAGAGCATTATATATATATGTGTATTTATAAAGTATTTTATATATATTTATTATACATCAAATGTAAAAATGTAATAATAAAAAAAGAGAATAAAAAAGTTCATGATTATAGAAACTTCCCACAAAAATATTTTTTGGTTTTAAAGTACATGGTTTGAGTTTAATCATACATTTAATCATATATATATTTATATATATAAATCCAGATAAAAATATTATACACAGACACATTTTTGTATTATTAAAATAAGAGAGTGAAAAGTTAGTTATAATTAAAATGCCCACAAAAACAAACAAATTTGAAGCATATGTTTTTGTTTTGTTTGTAAACTATTATTATTTTTTTAATAAAAAATTTGATCAGAGTTTAAAATAATAGGCTAATAAAGTTTATTATACACAAAAACAAAATATGTTTTTTTTGTTTTGTTTTTTAATATATTTATATTAATAAAATAAAAAGTTAACAATTAGTTGCACATTTTAGAAATATTTTAATACTTAATTTGTATTTTATTTTGATTAAAAATGTAATTCTGACAACACTACAGTAAATAAACTAAATTAAGTGCACTAAATAAGGAACAGTGAGTGATTTGGACTGGCATCCTAATAACGACGGTCCATTTAGGCGTGTGACGTATTCACTTTTTTTGGGGGCGAGATTTGATTAGCACCTTCGAATAAATCTGTTAGCAAATATCTGTTATCTTCCTGTCATAACAGCGAGAAAGCGTAATCACAGCACATAAATACACACTCATTTCCTCGATTAATCTGCCATAACATTGTCCTAAATAATAAAAAGCTCCCTGGAGTCCAGTGTATCTGGCCGCTTCATTGGCCCGCTGTGGATCGCTGACCGCTGCCTATTGTTCAGAGGCGAGAGCAGTTTTAGACTCCCGTGACGAGGGCATTGTTTCTGCTAAACAGCAGATGGGCAGAGCACCTGTCTCCAGTGTGTGCCAGGCAGTCAGGTGCCCATGTGTTGGCATTATCTGGGCACTTTAGGTGATGGAGACGTGTGTTTGCTTTACACCCCATTCACATGCGCCGCAGGAGTCCAGAGGAATCGCGTCACATACACATACACACATGGATCTCTGTAACATCTCAAATGCTTCTGCAGATTCAATGACAAACGCTGTGGAAAAGACCCTGATAAATCTCACGTCTCCTCTTGAGTAGCAGAACAATGATGTCTCATAAAGTGCTAAGAGATAGAAAAGTCTGCAATTAAACTCAAATGATCTGCGCTGCTCCACGTTCAGCTTATAGATCTATACTCTTGCTGTATGACCACTATTGACTCATTAATATCCAGTGTATATAGAATATTAAATGTATCTAAATTTCAATGTATATGTCCACATGTTTGTGTAAGCATCTGAAATCTATTGTACATTGATGTATAGGGGCTGTGTGTGTGTCTGTGTGTGTGTGTGTGTGTGTGCATGTGTGTGCGTGCGTGTGTGTGTGTGTGTGTGTGTGTGTCTGTGTGTGCGTTTGTGTGTGCGTTTGTGTGTGCGTTTATGTGTGTGTGTGTGCGCGCGTTTGTGTGTGTGTGTACATGTGTGTGTGAGAGAGAGAGAGAGAGAGAGAGAGAGAGTGTGTCTGTATGTGTGTGTGTGTGTGTGTGTGTGTGTGTGTGTGTGTGTGTGTGTTTGCACGTGTGCGTGTGTGCGTTTGTGTGTGTGTGTGTGTGTGCGCATGTGAATGTGTGTGTGTGTGAGAGAGAGAGAGAGAGAGAGAGAGTGTGTCTGTGTCTGTATGTGTGTGTGTGTGTGTGTGTGTGTTTGCGCGTGTGCGTGTGTGTGTGTGTGTGTGCGCATGTGCATGTGTGTGTGTGTGTGTGTTTGCACGTGTGCGTGTGTGTGTGTGTGTGTGTGTGCGCATGTGAATGTGTGTGTGTGTGTGTGTGTGTGTGTGTGTGTGTTTGCACGTGTGCGTGTGTGCGTGTGTGTGTGTGTGTGTGTGCGCATGTGAATGTGTGTGTGTGTGTGTGTGTGTGTGTGTGTGTGCGGTGCTGGTGATGAATTGCTCTATGACAGGAACTCGTCTCTACCTGGGGGCTGATACTCTGATTTAGATAAATCACATTTCTGCCTGAGAGCCATAGAGCGCACACACACTCCTGTAGTAAACACAAACACACACACGGACAGTCCCCAAACTCTTACAGAACAAACAATACTTTCACACTTCCTCACACATACACAAGCAGAGGACACCGACCTACATATAATGCTGCTCTATATGAGAGATGTTTCACGTCACATGGTGAAAACTCCTATTTCACTCTCCTCAATAGTTTCACTAGTCTGATTCTTGACTATCTAAACATTCAGAGACGGGACAATCTGAAATCAGGCATAATTCGCGCTGACTATACAGTACAGGTGTGCTCAAGTTTATTGGCTAAGTGTCTGACTCTCTTTTAAAGGTTCAATAACACTAGCGTAATGAAAGCCAGGAGCTATCTCTTCCTCAGAACCAAGTGCTCTTCGTACCAGTCTCAGAATTTGTAAACAACTTTCTTTCTTGGCGGCTCCTTACAGTTTAACTTCATGTCTACAAGCTTTCAGTCGATCACAGAAAATAGCTTCAACTCGTCCTTCAGTTTGTAGAAGAAAAAGGGGGTATTAAGTTAGAAATGTCAGAGTTTAAAAAACCCTGTGAAATCCGGATTATTATTATTTATTTCCCCCAAATTTAGTTGTTTTCCATATTAAAGTATTAATTGAATTCTAATAATATATGTCTAATCAATAAAATTCATGAAAAGTTGACAATTTTTTATAAAAATGTAGTGCCTTATGATCATGACCCTTTAAAAATAATGGGTAACACTTTAGTTTAGCATGCATATTACTAGGATATTGGCTGTTTATTAAAGCACATATTAATGCCTTATTCTGCACGATCATATTATATATCCCTTAATCCTATAATACATAACTAACTATTAAGAAGCATTAATTAGGAGTTTATTGAGGCAAAAGTCATAGTTAATAGATAGTTAATAATGAGAATTGGACCCTAATCTAAAGTGTGACCAAATAATGTTTAATAAACTGTATTAGTATTATTATTATTGCTTTGAGTACATACTGTGCAATAGTAATATATTCCTGTCTTCATTTCTTCAAGCCTTTATTTAAACTTTTATTTTGGTGAGTTGTAGTGTACAAGCCCTACTTTTGATTTGTTGGTCCAAAATTCCGTGACATTCCGCGTTATACATTAAAATTTCATTTTTATGACTTGATTCTGTCCACGTCGAAGAACTTTGTAAGTGCATAACTGTAAAAAGGTTTCCTGATCGTTTTTTTTAGCAAGGACAAGTAAACATTATTTCCTGTGTTAATCTACACTAAACAACAGATGTGAAATATTCTCCTGCAGCATTGGATTAAATATTACTATAATAGTGCCTTATGAAGAAAAGAAATAAAAAATGAAGAAGTTTCAGGGTTTCATGATCCTTTAAAAAATAATGGGTAACACTTTAGTTTAGGGTTGAATTCTTACTAACTAGTTGCTCATTAGCATATTACTAGGATATTGGCTGTTTATTAAAGCACATAGTAATGCCTTATTCTGCACGTTCATATTATATATCCATTAATCCTATAATACATCAATTTAACCACTACCTTACTAACTATTAATATGCATTAATTAGGAGTTTATTGCATACCTGTAAACAGGTTTCCTGATCGTTTTTCTAGTAAGGACAAGTAGACATTATTTCCTGTGTTAATCTACACTAAACCACAGACGTGAAATATTCCCTCTTTCCCTCAAAGCAAAAACGTTTATTTTTTCTGCAGCATCGCAGCAGTGGAAGTGTCTTTCTCCAGGCCTGTCGTCTCGCTGGAAGCTTTCTGACACTCGGCTGGACGGGAAGAGACGCTGACAAGTGGGAGGATCGTTCGGAAGTTCGTTCCTCCGCCTGGGAGAATTCCCACGGCGCTCCCGTCCGCTACACAGATGAATCGCACCGTCCGTTGTCATTTCAGCCAGCTCTGGGAAAAAAAGCTTGCTTTTCTCCACCTCGCTTTGTCAAACAGAGGAAAAAAATGAAGAACGAAAGCAAGATATCCATAGGGGAAGCTTCCTACTGCCGCTCCGCTGACAGCTCTGACAAAATAACCAGCACCCTCATTATTTTATATGCAAACAATGATAAAACGAACTGTATGGAGATGTCATGTTAGACAATCAGCTTGGAGACCCTTGACATGCCGCCCGGCGACTGTAACAAAGTGTCTCGGCTTGCCACGGGCGACACCGTGCTTAATTTGCTGCACAATGTCCCTGTAATTAGATGAATTTGGCTCAGGCAGAGGAAAAGACAGCCAGATCAAGGTCTTGATGAATTAGGGGTCCACTGTCAAGATCAAATCACATTAATCAAGGCGAGCGAGTGTTGAGACAGCTAGTCTCCCCCCAACGCGGCTCTATGTGTGATGAATAGGCTAGCTGCTAGCGGCCCGACCGAATGTATCACCATCAAAATCTGTGAATTTAAATGTAACAGCGCTACTTCGAGAATTCTATCGATTTATTCTGCTCTTTTAAGATAAACCTTCCTTCAAGCCTCAAGGCCCCGTTTCAAAAAAGACGAGGAGGGGGAAAAACTCCAAGGTGTTGTATTTAAGGAAAAACAACAAAGTGTAACTTCAAAAACTAGCGCGGCCCACTTTATGTTCTGATTCTACAATACCGCTGCCTGGAAAATTGGAAAATTCACGTGGGACGCATGAAGCTCTGAAGGTCTAGAGGTTAACCTACATTACTGCAGCGGCTCGACACACCTGAACTAGTGCATGTTGGGAAAAACAAGACCTCTGGGCTGGACAGCTGTAGAAATAAAGTACGGAAGATTTCTGTTTGGGGAGCCTAAACTAAAACTCACAGATCTCTGGAATATCTCAACTGTTTCTCCTAGACAGCAAAGAGACCAAATGCTAAAGTCTCTTGATACTTAGATGTGTCTCCTTTCAGACGAGATCTCAATAATGTGCTCAGCTCTTCCAAAACACCAAAGTCTGAAAAAGGTCAGAGATCTCAGAATGAACTCAATAAGTTCTCATCAATATCTCCTAAGATCAAGTTCAAGTTCAAGTTGCTTTATTGTCATTCCAACTGTACAACAATAGTGTACAGCTGAATGGAATTGCGTTTCTCCAAGACCAAATGTGCAAAATAATGACACGCATAAATAAGACAACAACATAAGGGTAATACAAGCAGGACAACAACAGGTGGGCGTAACGTACACTATAGATAGAACAAATAACAAACCAACATCAAGACAATCAAAAGTAAATACTGAAAATATACAAAAATTATAGAAATACTATACACAGAGGGTATAGTGCATATAGTAAGCATATTGCACATAGTGACCTGAGGTGCTATCCACATGCTAATTGTATTGGTTTGTGCACATAATTTATGAAAACTGTTGTTGAAATATCTGAGCTAAATAGATACTTAAACAAAACAAAACCGAAAACCCAATGAAGTGTCCTGATTTTCACGTTTTCCCCCAGTAATCTCACATGTATCTCGTCTAGAGTTTCAGCAAAGACCTAATCAATGTGCTCAGCCTTTTGCACCAAAGCTGTTTCAAAGTCTGAGATCTCAATATGAGCTCAAGTCTTCCTCATCAAATTCTTCCAAGATCAAATTATCTGATCTGAAACAAAACTAAAAACATGTGTCTTGATTCTCACGTTTCTCCCCAGTAATTTCATGCGAGTTTGTCAACAACATGCACCAAAAGTCTTAATATGAACTCAATTTCTAATCAAATCCTCCCAAGATCAAATGATCTAAGGTGACAAAATGGATCCTTAAAACAAAGCTAAGAGATCACGCCATAATGCGACAGGAAGCTTGTGCTCGTGAACGCACTCATGACTGTTGCTGAGGTTGTGGATTACAGGTAATGTTTGGTTTCTTGTACAGTCCGATCGTTTCGCTTCATAAGACCTCAATGTATCGTCAGGAGTTTTTTGTTTTGCCTGTATATGTTTTTTTGACTCTGAAAGTGATGGTATCCGTTGACTTGCATTTTATGAATCATCAAGGACCATGGTTTCAGCTAAAATCTCTTTTACTGTTCTACTGAAAAAGAAAAAAGACACCTACATCTTGCATGGCCTGGCGTATTACACTTGCCTCGTTTACTAAATTAAATGCTCCGAACAAACATATAATCCTCTAAAGTGATCCGGGACGCCATTAAAATAAACCATCCATGTTTCCAATGCTCAGATCCTTATGAAGTCTGTACAGAAACGTAAACAAGCTGTTTAAACTGGACGTGTCAAAGCAAACGTTCTTTCACTCTTCCATTTGTCCTGTTGTCGTCAAGCGAGTGGAGTCAGTCAGAAACTGAACACACATCTGTATACTGTATCAGTGTAGACAGTGTCAATCATTATAATCTGAACACACATCTGTATACTGTATCAGTGTAGACAGCGTCAGTCATTATAATTTGAACACACATCTGTATACTGTATCAGTGTATCAGCGTCAGTCATTATAATCTGAACACACATCTGTATACTGTATCAGCGTCAGTCATTATTATCTGAACACACATCTGTATACTGTATCAGCGTCAGTCATTATAATCTGAACACACATCTGTATACTGTATCAGCGTCAGTCATTATAATCTGAACACACATCTGTATACTGTATCAGTGTATCAGCGTCAGTCATTATAATCTGAACACACATCTGTATACTGTATCAGTGTATCAGCGTCAGTCATTATAATCTGAACACACATCTGCATACTGTATCAGTGTAGACAGTCAGTCATTATAATCTGAACACACATCTGTATACTGCATCAGTGTATCTGCGTCAGTCATTATAATCTGAACACACATCTGTATACTGTATCAGTGTATCAGTGTCAGTCATTATAATCTGAACACACATCTGTATACTGTATCAGTGTAGACAGTGTCAATCATTATAATCTGAACACACATCTGTATACTGTATCAGTGTAGACAGTGTCAACCATTATAATCTGAACACACATCTGTATACTGTATCAGTGTAAACAGTGTCAATCATTATAATCTGAACACACATCTGTATACTGTATCAGTGTAGACAGTCAGTCATTATAATCTGAACACATATCTGTATACTGTATCAGTGTATCAGTGTCAGTCATTATAATCTGAACACACATCTGTATACTGTATCAGTGTATCAGTGTCAGTCATTATAATCTGAACACACATCTGTATACTGTATTAGTGTATCAGTGTCAGTCATTATAATCTGAACACACATCTGTATACTGTATGAGTGTAGACAGTCAGTCATTATAATCTGAACACACATCTGTATACTGTATCAGTGTAGACAGTCAGTCATTATAATCTGAACACACATCTGTATACTGTATCAGTGTAGACAGTCAGTCATTATAATCTGAACACACATCTGTATACTGTATCAGTGTAGACAGTCAGTCATTATAATCTGAACACACATCTGTATACTGTATCAGTGTATCAGCGTCAGTCATTATAATCTGAACACACATCTGTATACTGTATCAGTGTATCAGCGTCAGTCATTATAATCTGAACACACATCTGTATACTGTATCAGTGTATCAGCGTCAGTCATTATAATCTGAACACACATCTGTATACTGTATCAGTGTAGACAGTCAGTCATTATAATCTGAACACACATCTGTATACTGCATCAGTGTAGACAGTGTCAATCATTATAATCTGAACACACATCTGTATACTGTATCAGTGTAGACAGTCAGTCATGATAATCTGAACACACATCTGTATACTGTATCAGTGTATCAGTGTCAGTCATTATAATCTGAACACACATCTGTATACTGTATCAGTGTATCAGCGTCAGTCATTATAATCTGAACACACATCTGTATACTGTATCAGTGTAGACAGTGTCAGTCATTATTATCTGAACACACATCTGTATACTGTATCAGTGTCAGTCATTATAATCTGAACACACATCTGTATACTGTATCAGTGTATCAGCGTCAGTCATTATAATCTGAACACACATCTGTATACTGTATCAGTGTGTCAGTGTCAGTCATTATAATCTGAACACACATCTGTATACTGTATCAGTGTCAGTCATTATAATCTGAACACACATCTGTATACTGTATCAGTGTATCAGTTTCAGTCATTATAATCTGAACACACATCTGTATACTGTATCAGTGTATCAGTGTCAGTCATTATAATCTGAACACACATTTGTATACTGTATCAGTGTATCAGCGTCAGTCATTATAATCTGAACACACATCTGTATATTGTATCAGTGTATCAGTGTCAGTCATTATAATCTGAACACATATCTGTATACTGTATCAGTGTAGACAGTCAGTCATGATAATCTGAACACACATCTGTATACTGTATCAGTGTATCAGTGTCAGTCATTATAATCTGAACACACATCTGTATACTGTATCAGTGTATCAGCGTCAGTCATTATAATCTGAACACACATCTGTATACTGTATCAGTGTAGACAGTGTCAATCATTATAATCTGAACACACATCTGTATACTGTATCAGTGTCAGTCATTATAATCTGAACACACATCTGTATACTGTATCAGTGTATCAGTGTCAGTCATTATAATCTGAACACACATCTGTATACTGTATCAGTGTCAGTCATTATAATCTGAACACACATCTGTATACTGTATCAGTGTAGACAGTCAGTCATTATAATCTGAACACACATCTGTATACTGTATCAGTGTATCAGCGTCAGTCATTATAATCTGAACACACATCTGTATACTGTATCAGTGAATCAGTGTCAGTCATTATAATCTGAACACACATCTGTATACTGTATCAGTGTATCAGCATCAGTCATTATAATCTGAACACACATCTGTATACTGTATCAGTGTATCAGTGTCAGTCATTATAATCTGAACACACATCTGTATACTGTATCAGTGTGTCAGTGTCAGTCATTATAATCTGAACACACATCTGTATACTGTATCAGTGTATCAGCATCAGTCATTATAATCTGAACACACATCTGTATACTGTATCAGTGTATCAGCATCAGTCATTATAATCTGAACACACATCTGTATACTGTATCAGTGTATCAGCATCAGTCATTATAATCTGAACACACATCTGTATACTGTATCAGTGTATCAGTGTCAGTCATTATAATCTGAACACACATCTGTATACTGTATCAGTGTATCAGTGTCAGTCATTATAATCTGAACACACATCTGTATACTGTATCAGTGTCAGTCATTATAATCTGAACACACATCTGTATACTGTATCAGTGTAGACAGTCAGTCATTATAATCTGAACACACATCTGTATACTGTATCAGTGTATCAGCGTCAGTCATTATAATCTGAACACACATCTGTATACTGTATCAGTGAATCAGTGTCAGTCATTATAATCTGAACACACATCTGTATACTGTATCAGTGTATCAGCATCAGTCATTATAATCTGAACACACATCTGTATACTGTATCAGTGTATCAGCGTCAGTCATTATAATCTGAACACACATCTGTATACTGTATCAGTGTAGACAGTGTCAGTCATTATAATCTGAACACACATCTGTATACTGTATCAGTGTAGACAGTGTCAGTCATTATAATCTGAACACACATCTGTATACTGTATCAGTGTAGACAGTGTCAGTCATTATAATCTGAACACACATCTGTATACTGTATCAGTGTAGACAGTCAGTCATTATAATCTGAACACACATCTGTATACTGTATCAGTGTATCAGCGTCAGTCATTATAATCTGAACACATATCTGTATACTGTATCAGTGTAGACAGTGTCAGTCATTATAATCTGAACACACATCTGTATACTCTATCAGTGTAGATAGTGTCAATCATTATAATCTGAATACACATCTGTATACTGTATCAGTGTAGACAGTGTCAATCATTATAATCTGAACACACATCTGTATACTGTATCAGTGTAGACAGTGTCAATCATTATAATCTGAATACACATCCGTATACTGTATCAGTGTAGACAGTGTCAGTCATTATAATCTGAACACACATCTGTATACTGTATCAGTGTAGACAGTGTCAATCATTATAATCTGAATACACATCTGTATAATGTATCAGTGTATCAGTGTCAGTCATTATAATCTGAACACACATCTGTATACTGTATCAGTGTAGACAGTGTCAATCATTATTGTAATTGGCTTCTATTTGCTTTTGACGCGACTCACATCCAGTGTAGGAAAACGTCTGCCTTAAAGGTAAAAAGTTAAATGAAATAAATAAATACAAAGATCTGGCATGAAACTCTAGATGGTGCAGGCTTATAGGTCCTTTTACTCGCATGTTCATAATTACATCGTCATCTATAGGACGCAGCTGATTGGTTCCCTATGTATCAGTAGCCAATGAGCTCGCTTCAATTACTTGGGCAGCATTTGCCTTAGCAGTGCAGCGCGCTTCAGAAACCCTCCACCTTCCCCAGCTCCACCTGTATAGATCTGCTACGGGTCATTCATGTACGCTATATTGTACAGCAGCAGCATGTCATACTTGCTCACATCAGCGTGTCGTGTATGTATTGGCAGTAGCAAGTCCCGTACTTGCTCTATAGAAGAAGCAGCAGCATAGCAGATTTGTCCCGCCAAGACCAAACATACAACGTTATCATACCCATTATCATGCCAATCACTGAGAGAGTTGTCATGATAGAAATTAGACTAAGTTTATATTCTCCTTTCCAGATGTTTGATCCCATGAATTGCACTAATCTGTTTCCTGGATGTGAGATTTACCCGGCCTTGAGTGTTTTTTATCTGGCACGGAAACAAGGCGAGGTTCTAAGTGTTTTCTAAACGACTAAATCAAGAACTGAATGACGTAGCTCAGATTTTGCTTTGAAACTCATAATAATTTGTGCTTCACAACGTCCATATCAGTCATAAACACACATGCTTTTTATGAATGTTTTCAGCATCAAACATGTTGGTTTGGGATCACCTTTGTCTTTGATTACACCACATTTGAATGTTGCATATCTGTGTGCATTCTGACTGCAGGGTTAAACAAAGCAGATGCTTCATTTGCGAGCACAGAGGTTATTTATATTCACAAACACTGAGAACCAGAGCCAGACGGACAGGGCTGCAGGCTTACCCGTGCAAAGCGTGGAGCGTATGGGGCTCGTAGTGGTATCTCCCCTCATGGTGACGCACATCGATGGGGATCGGAGAATGGAAAGTTGGGAAGATGTGATGAGGGCCTGAAAAAGAGAAGGAGAAATAGAGAGAGAGAGAGAGTTGAGAAAAAGCCAGACTTTCAAAAAAGAAATTTCAAAGGCACCAGCGCTACAATAAAGTAACATGAATTTCAGAGCGTGCTGAGCAGTTTCGTGTAAAATATTGGCACTATCACACAAGAGTGGAGGAATAAATAAATAATCAAAGTATCCTAAGAAATCCTACATTCCCAACATAAAAGATATCCAACTGGGCTTTTGACAAAGACCTGCAGCTAGACGCTCTTTGAACTCACACAGATGATGGACGTTATGAAGGAAAAACCCATCCGGGACGCAAACTGGGGCTGACAGCACTGGGAGAACATTCCTCGGCCTCGGCTTCACTGCCTCATGCCAACCGGATCATCCCCCTCCTGAACCGCGTTCCCTACGCTTTACCGACCCAGACACCAGCTCAAAACGATGGAGCCAGGGTGACGTGAAATCAGAGGAGGTTCAGCCTTTGAAATCAAACACACTAACTAATGAGAGGCTAAAAGCTGTTGCTTGTTGCCTCAGCGTTTTACAGTCTGACGATGGCTGGCGTTTCTTTTCATCATAACTCCTTTGGCTGGATCATTTTATTTGAGCCCAAAGAGAATCAGAATCAGCATTTTCCTGTAATAAAGCCAACGTTGGCTCGGGACATCCCATTAAAGTTCAACAGGGCTTCATTAGCAGTTATGATAACGGGAAACCACAGTTGACGATTGGGTGCAGCCGCACCAACTTTATAGTGCCATATGAGAAGAGCTGTTTGCAATGTAAAAGTCTTAACTAGCTTTTCTTAATTAGTCTTTATTGAGCTCATTGTTTCTGGCTAAATTAATACATGATGTTAGTTAACTACATGATTTGTATTATCTTAAAACCGTACATTTCTTACATTTCACAGTCACCTCTGATAACAGATTACTCTAAATTGTAAAAACATGCATTTTCTGTAAAGCTGCTTTGAAACAATATGTATTGTGAAAAGCGCTATACAAATAAATGTGAATGAATGCATGAATGGAAGTCTTTCACTCCTGGAGCTCCTTCAATCTTTTCATGCCAAGTGGGAAAAAAAAAAACTGATAGAAAAACAGAGTTTCTATGTGCATCAACTATGAACACTGGTACTAGTAATGCTTGACTTGGCAGGAATGAGAGGAGGGTCAGTGAATCAGCTGATCTCTGGACTGTATTAACATTCTTTAGGGCGGTAGCAGTGGGGGGGGTGAGGGGTGACCCGGGGAGGTCAGGGGTCACGGGTCATTATCTACACCTGGGGTTCTCAGCAGCTCCTCCAGAGGATTCATACACTCAACAGAACCAGTGTGAGTCAGCAGTCTCTCTCTCTCTCTCTCTCTCTCTCTCTCTCTCTCTCTCTCTCTCTCTCTCTCTCTCTCTCTCTCTCTCTCTCTCTCTCACTCTGCTTCTTTGTCACTTTGTTCCCCTTCAGAATGGCAGACACGACCGTCCCAAAGGACAGGAAATGATCCGCTGCCTTTCCTGTCTCTCTCTCTTCATATTTACATAATGTAAAACTTAAAGGGATAGTGCGCCCAAAAACTAAAAGTGAAATCATTTAATCACCTTCATGTGTTCCAACCCTTTATGACTTTTCTTTCTCTGTGGAACATAAAAGGAGACATTTATCAGAATGGTGGTGGAACATTTTCAGTCAGTAGTGACTATTATTTTCCTCACGCACACAACCAGGGCTTGACATTAATGTTTTCTGTTCACCAAACACTGTGGCTAGTGAATTTCCAAAGTTACTAGCAACACTTTCACTGGCTACAATTTTGACATCGATACCATGGGGAAAACTACCATTTACATATTTTTTCTATTATTTCATAATTTGGCAGTAGGTATATTAGGCTGCTGTCACTTTAAGACCTGACGCATGGATCCGTTATACTGTTACACATGCGCTTTCTTTCTCAACTGTTTACGTTCACGTAAAACATAACTGAATGTGTTTATATGAATACTCACCAAGACCGGCATTTTGACATTATTATGTGTGTATTTGAATGTTTAAGCGCAATAAGCAGCGAAAAATAACTAAATTTAGCACTGAGAGGCGGCTTTATGTGCCGGTGTGTGAGCGAAAAAATCTGCAGGAATGAGTAAAATTCTGCGCAATACGCGCAATCCCACGCTGAAATTTAAGCCCTGTAACACCAACAATATTCATCCAGAGTAAATGAAAGGAGTGAGTGAGGAGAGGCGGGTTTGTGTGTCACTTGCTGTCAGAGAGATGAGAGAGAGAGAGAAAGAGAGAGAGAGAGAGAGAGAGAGAAAGAGCAGCTGGTCTCATGTATCTATTTGGAAGGAAATGAGTATTGAAAGCGTTTCAGATACTTCAGTATCAATATGAAGCGGAAGTTCGATATTTCTGACAACACTACATTGCACTTAGTTAATTATTTCAGATGACTTTTTACCACATGACTTCAGAAAGCTCCTTTTAAGGTGTTTTTTTGGTCCTTTTTAAGCCCCAGTCTTTGTATATGGAAAATAGTAGCGTCACATTCTGCTAAACATCTAATTTTGTGTTCTATAAAAGTAAGAACGAAGAAGGAGGAACCACATGAAAGTGATTAATGGACATCATTGCTTTACTTTTTAGGTGATCTTCCCCTTTAACTTGCCTTCAAGATTAGTTTGTTTGAGTAAACTCAGCATGTTTTCACACATTTACCACAGGAGATACTGAAATGCTGAGATCCAGGTGCATAAATTCTGTGCATCTGACGTGACTATAAGCAATCTTTACTTATGTCTACAGTATTTGGTCTGTTTTAAAAAAATAAATATTTAGCACAAAGCAGCAATGCGTGACTAGCTGAAGTCATGTGCTGTCTTTATAGTAGCTATGGAAAATGCCTCAGGTTCCCTTTAATTGAGGAAAAACACCATAAAAACACACCTGACATGTGCAACCGTAATGCCACACAGCTGTTGAAAAAACAACAGAGTTCTGGAGCATCTAAACACTGGGTTTGACATGCAATTCTGACCTTTAACTAGTGAAAAAAGGAAACTTGACTGAGAACTTGCCTGTAGAAGGCCTGTAAAGAGTATAATCATGCTGGGTGTGAGAGGCACGCTAGCGTTCACATTCATCGCCCGGCTGCAGTTAATGCCCCATAACTAATGCAGCAGGTGAATTACTGGATGGGAAGAGAGGTCGGGGACAAAGAGAAAGAGTTGAAGTGGGTCAGCAGAACATGACGGAGCCGCTGCTGGGATTCTCATGGACCACCGCATGAATCCTAATCACGCGGGTCCGGTTAAGGCGACTTTAATCACGATGTTGCCTGATGCAAAAATAAAACACAAACTAGGGTAATTGGAAGCATGAAAAATACACAACTTAAACCCAAACACTGCAGAACGTTTGCAGTGGCGTAAACACTCCTGACCAAAATAAGACGGCGGCGAACGTGAACCCGCCCCGGTCCCTGTCATTAAAACGACACGTTACCCCGCAGCCTCATTCATCTGTGCCCGCCCTCAATTATCCACATTACCACTGTTATTTCTAGCCGTCGCATTTTTCATGTCAGCACAAACACCCACCCCGTTTGTGACCCGCTCTCGTCCAGGCCCCCGTCACCGGAGGAGCAGGCAGGATTATTCGATCATGCCGACAGCTCCATTGTTCCTCCGCAACGGGAAGAACAAAAGAGGATCGCTCTGGAGAGTTCAAGAGGCACGTTTACCAGCTTCACTGAGCTCTATCCCCCAGGGCTGTGGCGCGCAGTGGAGTTTCCGCCAAGACCCTCGCATCTATTAGTTTTTAGGTGATAACATTTGTTTTCACATCTGGGGGAACGGCACAGCGGGGTGCCGCACTTTTTCAGTGTCGGCTGCAGAGAGGACGACTTTCTCGTGCACTTCTTCACCTGCCGATGCTTAGCGTTCAAACACAGAGCATTTCTATACTCTTGAAAATTAAAGTTTTCAAAAAGGGGGTTAAAAGAACTATTTTTGGTTTCTAAAGAGCCATTTTTACACTCCAGTATCTGTGCAACGGAAAGGTTCCATGGATGTTAACGGTTCTTTATAGAACCATCAATGCCAATAAAGAGCAAAAGGATAAAAGTCATCCATCTTAACTCTTTCTGTTGTCAAACAGCTGTGAATATTCTCAATTCGATTCTGAATGGCACACAACTCTGATCCTACAGTTTTAGGAGCATTTGGTTGCATGCAATTAGTTAATAGATATATATATATATATATATATAAAAAAAAAACTTAAACAGAGAGTTAACCCTTCTGCCTACGGTAGCTTGCCGGTCCAAGCCGTTTTTTTTCAGGTTTTTGAGCACATGCTCAACTAAACCATCTTAGGCTAGAGCGTAGGAGGGTCTTGATCAGATAAACGTTGTCCCTCTTAACTCTAAACGCCTCTTTCTGATGTCATTCATCTTTGAATATTCGGGCCAAACAAACACAACCCCTCTCGTCTTTGTTGTACCCTAATCCCAGGATCTAAAAGGGGTAAATGGTTTCGTTTTACAGGAAGTACTCAGCAACAATAATGGCCCTTTGAGTGGCCGGGGTCTTAGAGCGCAATTAAAAAGCTTTGGGCATTACTCATAGAATCAGGAGGGGAAATTAGACAGGAAATTCCTGTAGAATAAGCTGGCCTCAGGCCTAACCAAACATCGCCAGGCCATCCACGACACACCAGCAGAACCAGCGTTGCAGTGCATTCTGGGATTTGACCTGCTAACACTGGGTCGTGCAAAACTCAGAATTGAAGAATAAGGTTCCTTTTACGTCATGAGTGTGAGTTTGAATTAATTAGCAAAAAAGCACAGGAAATTGAATTAGAATGACAGGAAGAGGAATCTATCTATGGCCTATAAACCTTCAAAGCTTTCTAAACTTTCTTTTTTTTTTCTCTAAATTTTCAAACAAGGCTTTGTCAAAGATTTAAGTATACATTTTACATTTATGCATTTGGCAGACGCTTTTATCCAAAGTGACTTACATTGCATTTCAAGGTACACATCTATATTCTTATCAGTTCTTGCTTTCCCTGGGAATCGAACCCATGACTTTGGCGTTGCAAGCACCAACGCTCCACTGTTTGATCTACAGGAAAGCATGCAATGTTTACATTTATAACCTCAACTCAAATTCAGGAACTGAATAAGCATTCTTAATTCAATTCTAAACGATGCACAATCCTGACATCTTAGTTTTAGGAGCATTATATTATGTGCAATTAGTTATTTATGGAAATGAAACATAAGCGGAGAGTGAACCCTTCTGAATTAATAGCTTAAACCAGTCTAAGATGATTTCAACTCATCAGGCTGGTCTGTTTTGATGGTTTTGCACCCCTGATCAGCTAAACCACATAACCAGCAAACCTTCTTAGGCTGATGTAAGCAATTTTGTCCAACAGGCCGAAAAAAAAGAGCATCACTTCCAACTCGAGAAACTCGAAAAATTAGAATATTGTGCAAAAAATGTTTTTGATGACAAAATCTCAGAAAATGAGAATATTACATGAAATCAATAAAAATCATGCATATGTATATAGTTATACATACTAAATATATTAGTTTCACCTTTTAATTTGAATGACTGAAATACACAAACTTGTGCACGATATTCTAATTTTTGGAGTTTCACTGGTAAGAGTCCAGTAAGCCCAGCGTGCTGGAGGTAAACAGAAGGACAAACAGAGAGTGAGACGCGTGTTGTTAGCATGCTGTTTGTGTAATCTAGGTACTTAAGACTGCAAGAGTCTCTAAGACTGATCACTGCACGTCGTGATCGTCCGCCACCTCAAGCCCCTGATTTATCACCTGTGCTCGTAATAGTGCTGCTTAACACACAGGTTTGTCCAGATTAAGTAATTACCTTAAAGCTGAAGTTTATTATCTTTAAGACTAGTGCTATGATAAAAAGAGCCCTGTCGGAGAGACAGAGAGAGCAGAGGCGCTGATGGCGAATGAATAAGGGAGATAATTAAAATGCGATGCATTAAAGTGGCGTTTCTGCGGGCGGCGTCAGCGCGAAGGGTTTCTTGCATTCATATTAGCCCTGCAGAAGCGCTCCGAGGGGCGACGGGATAACAGCTGGCCCAGAGCTGCAGCTGAAGCCAGGAGTTACTCTAGTGCACATCTGTACATTAAACAAGGCTCATTTAGAAAAAGAGCATTGCACCTGAATCCATCCATTGTGTTTTTGTGGGGTCACAGGTAACTACTAGTGCGCGATTTAAGATGCTTTAAGTCAACATGAAACAGCTTTTACTTGCGTAATTAGTGAACTGCCAAGGCTGATATATCGGCTGATATTTGGCTTTTTTTATTATTATCGGCATCGGCAGATCCGTTTTTCTATTTCGGACTTTTGTTTTGACATCACCAGGACTTTTATTTTGACATCATTAAAGTAATTTTCCGTCTTCATTAGTTTACGGTCTTTGTTTAACAGTTTTGTCTAAAAAATAGACAAAATTAGATAAAACTCTTATAGAAAGAAAGCGAATATGAAAAAAGAATAATAGCGTTTGCCTTTATATTATTAATAAGAGAAAGGCAAACACTATAATATATTCTCATATACTGTCACCAATCAGGAAATATGCATCTTTATTATTTGTATAAACATTTAATTCTATGAACCTTGCAAATCCAGCAGTTAGGTCTTATATTATATAATATAATAATATAATCAAACCGTTTCTGACAAAAGTATAAATTTACAGATTTATTTATCGCGTTCAGATAATTTTTTTGTACACATATATTTTCTATTTAATTATGTCTAATTTAGTAAACATGTAAAAAATATATACATTGAAGCTATCGTTACGCATGCTAATCTTTTCATTAAAAAGCGTGACATCACATGTATCAGCTTTATATCGCCCACCTTCCTTTCTAAGATATCGGCATAAAAGAAATCCATATCAGTCGATCGCCATCTGTAATATAGTAAAAGTTGTATTGCATGTTGATTTAAAGCCGGATGTTGGGTGTCATATAACAGCGCGAGGTCAGGTGTCTCTGATGGATGCACAGAATAGCTCCTGCTTCACGCTCTCCGGCGCTCGTCTCTGGCTCTGCAGGATCACAGTCGTGAGAAGAACTAAAATAGAGCATCTGGACGATCAGCACTCAGAAGCGCCGGAGCGGACAGGACACCACGGGACAGGACGCTGGCCAGACACGGGACGCTCTCTGCTATCACGGGACACTGTGAGGACAGGACTGTGTGACTGAGAGCTGTGCTCGGGTGTGCCTGTTGGAAAAGCCATCTTAAGATGCTAATTGTGTTTTGGAACATTAGTTGACCATTCGTTAGTTGACTGTCCAACGTAAATGGGTTTTAGTAGCTTCTAACTTGTTTGATTGGTCCTCCAAGATGATCTTATGATGTTATCATGTTCCAAAACATTTGCAAATTATTATATAGCTAAAAATAGTAAAAAAAAATTACTAATAAATGTTTTCTGATAAGAATTATGATTACAAATATATATATATATATATATATATATATATATATAAAATAAATATATAATAGTAAAAATACAAATTATTATTATTTTAAATATTTTAGTAATTATTATTATTATTGAAATATTATAATTATAAATAATTATATTAAATATAAATAAAATATTAAACAAAATTACAAATATTATTATTGTAATATTTCACTGTAAAACAAACAAATGTGTATTTAAGAAAAATAATATAATAATAATAATTTTATTTTACAGCACAACTTTAAAATTACAATATTAATATTTTTGGCTGTCTCTGAAACATGCACCACATTTATTTATTTATTTAAATCGCAGCCATATCGCAGTTTTGATTTTATTTTGATTAATCGTGCAGCCCTCATATGCTTCATGTCAACATTGAAATAAACATTATGAGAATAAACACAATTATTGTATTTGGCTTACTGTTATTTTCTTGCATAAAAACACTGTAAATATGAGAAATATGAGCTTAATTTGCAGATTACACAGTGTCTCAACAAGACAAAAACGTTTAATAGTAATATTTCTGTATTATATATATTTTTTTAATATTTTTATATTTCCACGCTAAATTATTTTTGGACCAATGAGAGATTGCGGTGGGTGGAGCTTCAGAATACAAGGAAATATAAATACACAAAGCGCCAGACCACCAAATATTCCCGGGAAGAATCTCCTCAATCTGAGTGCTAATCCTCTAATTCAGGAAGAAAAACACTTTTTCTATGAAATGCAAACTCAGAACATCTGGACTGAAATGTCGATTTGTCTTTTATTTTTCTGTCTTCGGTTCTCTGGGGAGAAATTTTAATCTAATTTTCTAGATGTCGAAATGTCAATACAAATTCGAATCCCTGTCAGAACTTGGGTTTATTTTATAAAGTGACTCACAGTGCATCTTCATTCGGTCTCATGTCGTTCCCATAATCTCACAGCAGAAGGCTTTTCTCTGGCATGTGAAGATCTGAATGAGAAACATCTGTCGGGTGCAGTCAGTCTCGCTCTTAGCAGGGGATTGTGGGTAATCAGCACACTTTGCAGGAGGGCCCCACGTTTACTGTGTGTTCTTCAGATAGAGACTCTCACTAGAATCTTTCTTCTGGCCATTTCCTTTCTTTGTATTGGTTTAATATTTGCTGAGGCGTTTTGTGGCACTTCATCATGTTTAGATGTGGCTGAGGGCTGTAAAATCAATGTTTGCATGGTGCAAATAGAAGCCAAAGGTTAAGTCCTTGAGTATATACTTGTCAAATTCAGCTTCACACACAAACACACGTGTTCCTTGAGCTCTAATCCCTCTAAGCGAAGTGTAAAGTTGATCTAAGTCTTTCTGGATTGCTCATACACACATCTCAAACATCTGCTAACGGGGTTTAGATGCTCTCTACTAAACGGCCTTTATGACGTTCTGCTCAAATTCAACATCTTTGTGCGGTTGTTCGCGTAATACAAATGAGCACATTTATGAATTGAGCACACATGAATGCCCGGCACAATGCCGTAAAACAGTGAGAAACAGCCTACAATGTATGCAAAAGTAGATATAATTAATTAGTAAATCATTTAGTCTGCATGCACATTGTGAAGTGTTGATAAAGTTATTCTAACATACACAAATAAAAAAATGTTTACTGACAAAATGTGCTTTCTGAAAAACTTACATTGATTTTAATGGTGTCATTTGAATAAAATTGACAACTGGCAATCCTTTACTCTTATTTGTGTGACAATCGTGCTAAAAAAGTGGGGAATAATTTCCAGACTAAAATCAATTAAACGCTCATTGAGCTGCGTTCACCTCTGGGTTGATCTTCAGGTGTGAGGGTCAATTTTATTTTATTTTAGAAAATTAGATTAAAATTTCTCCCCAGAGAACTGAAGACAGAAAAATAAAAGCTATTAGAGATCTCTGATGTCTGTCTGGAGCATCGTGAGCTGTTAATCGAAGCTGTTTAATTGAATAATTAACTCCAGTGCTTTGCTTAAGGCAGAACGTGTCGGTTAATGAGAGGCGAGCCTGTTGACCCTGTTTCGTCGTGGCCTGGTTTGGGACACACTGTAATTAGCTTTTACACTCTCGTGTGTGTGTCGAGCTGAAGACGAAGCGTGCAGCCGCTGTAATAAAGCTCACAGTGTTACAACTGAACTAACTAGTCTTTAGCTTCGCTACTTGCTATTAGCTTGTAATGGTTGGACTTTTTGTTGGAAAGACCAGGTCGAAAATCCAAAATGTAGAATCTTTCATATGACAATATTTGCAGTTTTGACTGTCTATGAAACACACAGTGCATAGAAAAAATGATTTGTGCAATAAATAAAAAAAATATTTCCAAGTTTGCTGTATTGTTTATAATTTTGCACAATTTGACCAAAAAGGATTTTTACTTTAAAAATAATAATTATTATTAAAAGTAGTACATAATATTATTAAACAAAATAAATATTTTTATTGAAATATTTAACTGTAAAATATTTTTTATATATTTAGTTATAAAATAATAGCAATATTAATGACAATTATTTGATTTTACAGTTCAGTTACAATAGTAATATTTTTTGTCAACAGCACTTGCATTTATTAAATAATTATATTTCATTATAGTGCAGCCCTTCCCATTTGCTATTTTTTTAATTGCTAATTGGCAATTTCTTGCATTAAAAACACTGCAAATAAATGGAAAGCTCTGAATTTTAATTTACACAGTGACCCAGCAAGACACGAGCTAAAAGTGTAGTTGTAAAAGTGTAGTTTAGTAGCTCATCATCAGCACCGGAGTTAATTATTGTAAATTAAACATCTATTTAAGAGAGTAATGCGTGGACCTTTTGTGACGTGGTCTAAAAACAGTATATTAAATGAAAAATCTTGAATCTGTGCATATGTCATGCATTGCAACTCAACAAAAGTGAATTAAACACGTGCAGCAGTGCAGTTGCAATCTGTGAGTGACTTTAATCTGAGAGAGAGAGAGAAAAAACACTATAGTCTTTAGCAGCGTGTCTATTGGCTTTATGGCACTATTTAAAAGCTAGTAATGGATGGACATTTTGTTGAAGTGACCTGATCTAAAAACTACACTTAAGTCTTGTATAAATGTCATGCATTGCAACTCAAATAGTGAATTAAACATGTGCAATCTGTGAGTGGCTTTAATGTGAAGCTGAGAGAGTAAAAATGTCTGTGCTTTATAAAACCATCAAATTAAAACTAATCAACAGACAAAAAGGGTGTTTTCCTCCGTGGGTTCCTGTAACTCGATCTGCTCTCGGGACTGTGCTGATGAAGGGTCCCGTGCTCGCAGGGGTTTGGAGGCGGTACGACAGTCTGATTATGAAACGAGAGCACAAATACAGGATCCATGAGGTGACCCCCCACATCTCGGCTCGGGACGGGCGAGTGGGACCTCATTGGATTTTCCTCTGGTTTTAATGGATCCAGTGTAATAACAGAGCATGAGAGCATCAGGGGTGATGTGACCACACTCATTACAAACACTGTAATTACATTCGCTGAGACTGAGGGTCTCGTGTTTGGCATCTCATTTCTTACAACTGAGACTATAAATGCGTGGAAAACTTCAAGGGAGATTGTTTGGTTGTATATACTGCATATATAACAATGCACAAATGAAAACCTGGCCTAGGCATGATTCTATATCAGAATTATTAATGATCCAAGAATCATTCATTATGCATGATCCTCTGAATCGTATTAAGTAGAAAAAATCATCAAATGTACTTGTACCAGAATGATGAATGGATAGACAAAACAGAGAGATTGACAGAACAGACAGATAAACAGAATGAGACAGATGCTTGAATGGATAGACAGACAGAAAGACAGGAAGGATACATTGACAGAATAAGAAAACAGATAAGTAGACAGAATGATAGACAGAATGGACAGATAGATCGATAGTGAGAATGGACAGATAGACAGAATGGACAGATAGGCAGAATGGACAGATAGGCAGAATGGAGTGGTAGATAGATAGATAGAGTGATAGAGTGATGGATAGAGTGATAGATAGATCGAGTGATAGATAGTGATAGATAGAGCGATAGATAGATAGAGTGATAGATAGAGTGATAGATAGAGCGATAGAGTGATAGATAGAGTGATAGATAGAGTGATAGATAGATAGATAGAGTGATAGATAGAGTGATAGATAGATAGATAGAGTGATAGATAGATAGATAGATAGAGTGATGGATAGAGTGATAGATAGATCGAGTGATAGATAGTGATAGATAGAGCGATAGATAGATAGAGTGATAGATAGAGTGATAGATAGAGCGATAGAGTGATAGATAGAGTGATAGATAGATAGAGTGATAGATAGATAGATAGAGTGATAGATAGAGTGATAGATAGATAGAGTGATAGATAGAGTGATAGATAGAGTGATAGATAGATAGATAGAGTGATAGATAGAGTGATAGATATATAGATAGAGTGATAGATAGAGTGATAGATAGAGTGATAGATATATAGATAGAGTGATAGATAGAGTGATAGATAGATAGAGTGATAGATAGAGTGATAGATATATAGATAGAGTGATAGATAGAGTGATAGATAGATAGAGTGATAGATAGAGTGATAGATAGAGTGATAGATAGAGTGATAGATATATAGATAGAGTGATAGATAGATAGATAGAGTGATAGATAGATAGATAGAGTGATAGATATATAGATAGAGTGATAGATAGAATGATAGATAGATAGAGTGATAGATAGAGTGATAGATAGAGTGATAGATAGAGTGATAGATAGAGTGATAGATAGAGTGATAGATAGAATGATAGATAGATAGAGTGATAGATAGAGTGATAGATAGAGCGATAGATAGAGTGATAGATAGAGTGATAGATAGACAGAGTGATGGATAGAGTGATAGATAGATAGAGTGATAGATAGAGGGATAGATAGATAGAGTGATAGATAGATAGAGTGATAGATAGATAGATAGAGTGATAGATAGAGTGATAGATAGATAGATGAGACTCACAAAAAGCATCAATCCCGCCCCTCTAAGTGACATCATCGCACTGAGCCGCAGGATCCCGCCCCTCTGAGTGACATCATCGCACTGAGCCGCAGGATCCCGCCCCTCTGAGTGACATCATCGCACTGAGCCGCAGGATCCCGCCCCTCTGAGTGACATCATCGCACTGAGCCGCAGGATCCCGTCCCTCTGAGTGACATCATCGCACTGAGCCGCAGGATCCCGCCCCTCTGAGTGACATCATCGCACTGAGCCGCAGGATCCCGCCCCTCTGAGTGACATCATCGCACTGAGCCGCAGGATCCCGCCCCTCTGAGTGACATCATCGCACTGAGCCGCAGGATCCCGCCCCTCTGACATCATCGCACTGAGCCGCAGGATCCCGCCCCTCTGAGTGACATCATCGCACTGAGCCGCAGGATCCCGCCCCTCTGAGTGACATCATCGCACTGAGCCGCAGGATCCCGCCCCTCTGAGTGACATCATCGCACTGAGCCGCAGGATCCCGCCCCTCTGAGTGACATCATCGCACTGAGCCGCAGGATCCCGTCCCTCTGAGTGACATCATCGCACTGAGCCGCAGGATCCCGCCCCTCTGAGTGACATCATCGCACTGAGCCGCAGGATCCCGCCCCTCAGAGTGACATCATCGCACTGAGCCGCAGGATCCCGCCCCTCTGAGTGACATCATCGCACTGAGCCGCAGGATGGGCTCGTGCCGCGGGACATCCCGACACTTCACTCGTTCGAGCAGCTCTCACCTCAGCACAAAGAGCCTCATTCAACAGCACATCTTTTGTCAGCCAAGAGGGTAAAGATTCAGTGAAAGCGATCCTCGCCCCCCCTCGCTCCAGCGCCTGTGTTCATGAGGCCCAGAGGATTTACATACCCAATCACCCGTTCATATCAATCTGAGCCTCCTTCATCACTGCACATGCTTTCTCGGGCCGAGTCACTTATGAAACTACTTCTAAGAAGTGCGATTCTTTAAAAGTTCAAGAAGTTCTCAAACATTATCTTGTTTTTCTTGAAAATGACAGATTGTGTCGAGCCGCAGACTCACAGATCAAGTCCTCGTGCACATCTCAGTGTATTCTGTGTGTTGCAGTCTCATGATCAGGGCTTCCCATCATTTTATGGATATCGTTTTCATTCAATTAAGTTTTAATTAAAGGTAAACATACTTTATCACAAGACAAAATTAAATAACTTTTCAAGCATGAAAGTATTATACAATCATTTAAGATTTTTCTCAGAACCTTTTTTTGCATAAAGTGTTCTTTAAAATTTAAGACCCTAGAGTTCTAAATAGAACTCTTTCTTCCAAGAGTGCATGTTCTGTAAGTTAGAAAATAAGTTGTTATAGTATTTTTTTATTAAACATTAAGAATGTTCTGCAATCGGACTCAAAGTTTCTTTCACACTGAGTCTCTGAACTCTAAAGTGTGGGTTAACAGGCACTCATTAGTGCTTCAGTGTTTACAAGGGAAAAGCCACAATAAAGTTCATGTCGAATCAAACATAGAGAAGCAGATTCCTGAGTTTAATTGTTTCTTTGGGTTGCTTCGGGTCAGTAAAGATGAGTGCGCGGGTCGCTGTATTAATAGAGCTCGTAATTTACCACAGCGTCTCAAATCTCTCATTAATGGGGCGTTAGTCAGAGATCACATGACACACTTTACCATATTACGGTGAAAAAGACGATTCAATTTAATGAACCTCATAGGAACTGAAAAATTCTACAAAACTAGATTTTTACGTTTTCTGAAGAATATATTGGTGCATGTCAGTGCAAAAAAAATATTTCGGTATTAATTTTTGTCATTTTTCAGCACAAATATCTACATTCTGAAATCAAGATACATTACTTGACACTTACTTTTGTTATATAAGTTAATTTGGTTCTCAAGTAAATGTATCTTGATTTAAGAACATTCTAAAAAATGCTGGGTTGTTTTAATACATTTAGGGTCAAATATGGACAAACTCAAACACTGGGTTAAAAATGTAATTAAAAAATGTAACCCAATGGCTGGATTTGTCCATATTTGACCCAAAATTGGGTTAAAATAACCCAGTATTTTTTAGAGTGAATGTTTAGACATTGGAAACCAGGACACAATAATGAGAAATAAAATCATGTTTTGACAGTGTGGTTAGTGATATTACAGTTACAGAGAGGGAAACCTGATGGAAAAGTCCTAATGAATCATCTGTTCTCCTGAGAGTTTGGGGATACAGAACGTCCTTGCTGTTCTGGTCGAAGGTGGGACCAAATTGAACAAAATATCAAATATCCACCTCATTTTATCCACGTCTACGGGAATGTATGGAGATAAATGACAGCATTTTCCTCTCCGAGAGGAACGTGAAGGGCGTTGAGTTGGTCTACAAAATCCGATGAATGATAAATCCCAGAGACTTGCATTCAGGAGGGACTCAGGTTCTTCTGACTAAACCCACCAGAGCATATTATATTATATACTCACTAAAGTGAGTTTTGCACAGGGAAGCACCACTTATATATTCCCTTCAGAAAATGCAAAAATTAGTGATGCAGAGAAATTTTGGCAGTAAAATATTGTTTGCATTTTCAGTTTTGAAGGGCCGAAATCATTAACCGAAATGATAATGTTTAATAAGCTCGGCTCCGGCGGCACCTTTTGACCGTTTTGTGCACAAAACATGGAAAAACGTATCGGTTACCTAATGTAACCTCGGTTCTCTCTAGAAGAGGGAACGAGTATTGCGTAAGTTAGCTAACGCTACGGGAAAGATTCATCTTTTCGAGATATTGAAGCCAAAAATGATCCTGGTCTGACCACAGGCCAGAGGCCGGTCTGCCCTCGAAGAGCGCACCCCAACCCGAGTTGGACGCATCTGTCGAGATGACCTTTCGATACGAGACAGCTCCCATAGTCACTCCCAGGGAAGCAGCCTCCGAGCCCAGCTTATATACGCTAGGCCACGCCCATTCTGGCGGGCTGTGACGCGATGAGGGCGCGGGCGCCCTTCATTGGACGTGACGTCACGTCAGGCTCACTGGTAGGCTGCTGCAATGAGCACGCTAGACAGCCTGCTCTAGGTCTGCTAGCTGCTGCACCGCGTTGACAATAAATACAAAATTAAGGATAATTTTTGGCTTCAATATCTCGAAAAGATGAATCTTTCCCATAGCGTAAGCTAACTTACGCAATACGAGAGAACCTCTCGTAAGAGAACTACAATCGGTAAACATGCCAGAGGTGCCGTACATATTTATATTGTTCAAATTTGATATAAAACTGCCTTATGAGTCATTTAAATTCCTATAGTTTTAATTTGAATGTTGATTATTAAATAAATTTGATTAATTGATCATTAAATAAAAACATTTCGGTTGTCAGATAAATGAAAATGATTTCAGTTTCAGTGCATCACTAGTAGAAGGTTTAGGTTTAAGTCATTACAGGAGATCAGATGAACTCATGCCATCATAATATTGCGTTTCTTGTGTAAATTACTAAATAATTCCTCTATTTCAGATAGACAGCACATAAAACTGTGATTGGTCACTTTTCATCTCCTCCTGCTAAGTGTGTGTTTTTTGGTCAGAATAGAAGTGCTTCTCAAAAAAACATGAATGGTTTAACTTCACGGATCTTTTCTGTCTCACATATTTTCCCAGACTCATTCAGCTTTGATTTCTGAGGATAAAAACGAGGATGAAGAAGGAATAATTTTTCAACACTAAAACTAAAGTTATACTCAAATCTAATGTAGGCAGAACAGAAATTAAACGGGGCTGTCAGTCGTCAACGGAACCAGGATAATTGAAGCGTTCAAAAGAAATAGCGAGTACTTTGTGGGTTTAGCAGAGCGTCTGGCTTATTTTTCATCCACATCTGGCTGACTTGTGGGTAACGTGCGGTCGATGCCACACTGCACTCAGTCTCAATGTCGCAGTGTTGCACAGGCAATACCTAAATCCATTTCAACATTTACCTGCTTGTGCTTTATTTGATCAAATTAAGCGATTAAAGTTGAAACATGAAATCAAAATTTATTTTCCAAACCAACATGATTTTATTTCTTCTGCAGAGAACAAAAGAAGATATTTTCAAGAGTTTAAACTAATTTGGACCCCACTGACTTTCATTGTATGGAGTTTCATTGAAAAAAAAGATCTGATGAATATTTATTAAATGTTTTATGTAAAGTTATATAAATATATCAATAATATATATTAAAATAATAGATTACATTTGAAATAACAACATAAAATATTTAATGTTAGGTCCAATTAATCACAAATAATTAGAGAAAAATGTATAATTAATTAGTTATTTTTTAATTGATTGACAGCACTTATATAAATGTATATAGCCTATATATAAAATTAGCTTACATTTGAAATTAAAATATAAAAATATTTTAAAACTTTCATGTGGCGATTAATCACAATTAATTACAGAAAAATGTGTGAATTAGTTATTTTTTTATTGATTGATATATTTATATATAAATACTTGACATAATATATATATATATATATATATATTTAAAAAAAATCAGTGCACGTTCTTTTTTTCCTAAAGACAAAAATATTCATGCAATCATGGTTTCAATCCATCATTTCTAAATTCATAATTATTTTTTTTCACCTCATTCGATTTGTGCAACTTGAACAAAACACATCCATTCGGGTCTGCTGCTTGTGGAGCCACGTTTAGCAGACGTTTCTTTACATCTGAAGACGTCTTTGCATTAATTATCTTCACTCATTAATACAGGCGTCAGCATCTCAGAAAGACACCGTCCCGACATGCAGAAACCGCAAATCCAGGCCCGCGTCACGCCGGAGGAATGCTCCTCACAGCTTTATGCTCTTGGATGGCTCAGCTCCGTTCGCGTTTCCTACAGGACAGATTATAGAGCTATCCTGGCAGCGTTTCTAAAGTCACCCGAGGCCACACAGAAGAGCCTGCGCAGCGCTAACCTGAACTAGCACCAGGAGAGTGAGCCGTGAGACATCCATCAGATGAGAGCGAGCTGAAGATGACAGGCTAATAACACGAGTACAGCGGCCAGGTAAATCACAGCAACACGCCAAACACCTGCAGGGCCTTCATGCACACATGACAGATATCATAGCAGAGATGTTCCTGCTGATTTACAGGAGATCGCAGTCAAGCACCAGACTTTCTCCCAACACTACCTGAGGAGAAAGAAGACACTAGCCTTCACACACTAGAATCGAGCTGTAAAATGAACGTGGAGAGCAGTTCAGATCATTTGGTGAGAAATGTTTGAGATCATATTCAGACTTTTAATTTCAGACTCTGGATTTTGCATGTTTGAGATCTTATCTGAAACTCTAAAGGATTTCTGGGGTGTTTTTCTCAAGAGAAGCAAGAGACTTCAGCAAAATTGACTTTTTATCTCACTACTGTCTAGGAGAATCAATTAAGAAATAAAAAGATATTTTTTATTATTTTTTATTTTATTTTTTGCTCACATTATTTTATTCTTCAGCTCACAACAAAACATCAAACTAATGATCAAACTAATTGAAATATAATAGAATAAAAAATAATATAAAAAAAAATATAAAAATAAATGAAAGAATAAATGAAAGAATAAATAATAGTTAAAAAGAAAATAAATAAATGTAAAATAAATTAATACAGAGAATAGTAAATGAAGAAAAGGGATGATACAAAAATTAATTCAGGATTACATTTTAATTAAAGAAATATCATGATTGTTTTATCAAGTCATTTATTCCTTTTTTAATTTTCTATTATTACATTTTATTTATTTAGCTATATATTTATTTATTTTTAAATTTCTACAGGTTTGGTCCTCAATGGTCTAATCAATATTTTTTTTACCATGTTAAGCCAAGTTAAGTCATGTGACTGGAGTAATGATGCTGAAAATTCAGCTTTGATAACAGGAATATATTACATTTTAAACTATATTCAAAATAGAAAATTTGAATTGCATATTCAAAAATATTTCACAATTTTTACTGTTTTTTTTAATCAAATATATGCAGCACTGATGAGTTGGGTTAGAAGTTGCAATATTTTGCGTCCCACAGAAACGGCCTGTAAACAGTGTCACAGAGCAGCTTCTGTTGGGAACACAGGAGATGAAGGACTGGAGATCTTCAGGGATGGAAGTCTGTGCTCCGCAAATCCCAGAGGTGGAGGCGTCTCCGAGGAGAGCAGTGCATTTACAGTTGGGAAAGCAAGGCAGAGAGGGATAAATAGATCCATGCTGCGAACACTGAAATCCCCCCAAGCGTTCATATATCTCTCCAACACTTGTGAAAGGGCAGGATTTGGGCTTGTTGTTTTTGGGCAACTGTGAGATTGATGTCTCGAGACGTCTCACAATCACAACCGAAGCCTTTGATGCATGAATCCACCGTTCCAACGCAACAAAGAATATCAGATACACTTAATTGCAGTGTTTCATTGAGCACATCTGGTTTTTGCTCGCATCTTTCTTCATTCTTGGCTGTATCGCATTATTATAATGCAGCCAAACCCTGTGAGGTCATAATAACATCACGCCATCCCTAAACAACATGTGTTCGATGGAAAGTAAGTGTGTGAAAACTCTTCAATGTCTCCTGGCGTTTTAATTATTTCAGTGGATAAAAACGTGGCATGCTCTCTGATATATAATGTATAAAACCCTTGCGGTTTAAGTGCAGTGTTTGATATAAGGCTTGACTTTTTCCTCTTTTTCTTTCTTGTGATTTCTGGGCTCGACCGAGTCTCTTTTAATGACTGAAACAACTTCTTTCTTTCTAGCTAAAGAAAAAGAGGGGGGAAAAAAGAAGCCCTTGTGTATCTGAAGTTGATTTTTATCCAGGCAATCAGCACGGCCCTCTATAAATAGACTCCGAAATGTGCGGGCGAGCGGCTTGGAGTGTGTATATCTAATCTCTCTCTCTTTCTGGGCCCCAAATGAAACTTCATATTAAAGAGACGCGAATCGCACAAAGCCATCAAGCTAAATGTTTACAAAATGTATGTAACCTGCAGAGCCATTACTGCGCCCAAAACTGCTTCCATGTGGGCAACAAATAGAAATAATTGGCATCTTTGTTACAGCGGCGGGGCTCTCATTACGGGCACATGGTGCTGTGCAAGAGACGAGGAGAAAACTGCGTTTATTCTGGATTATTATTCTGGATGGCCACTAATGTACACTTCCAAAAAAACACAGCGAATCCAAGTTGGGAACAAGTACAGGACACAAATAAAACCTGAAACATCACATGAGTGACACTGATGTGTGTGATTTAGAATTACATTTTACTGTAATGCTTTTTAAATGCCATTTTCCTGAATTTAAAGAAGAATCAGCCATAGAAAATTGTATTTTTTTGGTAGAAAAGAAAAGTGTGTCAAGACGATGGATGGATAGATAGAACGATAAACGATGGATGGATGATCGATAGACAGAACGATAGATAGATGGATGGATGGATTGGCTAGATAGATGGATGGATGGATGGATGGATGGATGGATGGATGGATGGATGGATTGGCTAGATAGATAGATAGATAGATAGATAGATAGATAGAGAGTGAGAGAGATAGAGAGAGAGACAGAGACAGAGAGAGGGAAAGATAGATAGATAGATAGAGAGCGAGAGAGATAGAGAGAGAGAGACAGAGAGAGGGAAAGATAGATAGACAGAGATAGATAGATAGATAGATAGAGAGCGAGAGAGAGAGAGAGAGCCTCCGTAGGCCTGTAAAGACGTCCTGTGAGAGACTCATTTAGAATGAATGAGAGAAGGAAGGAAAGAAAGAAAGAAGATTAGTGGACGTCCTCTCGCAGGCGGTGGACGAGGAGCCGCTTCGGACACATTTTTCTCTGCCAGCGCTCTGACCCCTGGGGTTACGGTGAGACCGTCAATTATTCACTGTCGCCGCAAACACTTCATCCCGTTGATAAAGGAAACTGTCCTTATCGTAACCGGCCTCTCTTAAAAAACTATTTACACGACCATCCATCCAGCCCTCGTTCTCTTATAAAACCAGCTGCTTTTGAATAATGCAGCCGTGCCTCAACATAAAATGCGATGTGGGATGCGTGAAGAGCGTGATTTCAGATAAGGCATGTTTTTAAATGGTTATATTAATCAAAAAGATGCCATTTTAAGAAGATGAACTACACTGGAAAAAGAAACTGGTGTAAAAACCATTTTCACTGGCAAATTTGACAAAGAATTTCACATTGAATTAACATGAAAAAAACTGAAACTTTGTTTTATTTACATCTTCGAAAAATCATTTTTGACAGTGTATACAAAACCTCATATTGGCGTTCGCTCAATCACACGCTCAAGTCCCCATAATTCAATTGAGCAATGTTTGCATGCACAAAAATATGCGTTTAAGCATACTGTATTTGCGTTTGACCCCGTATTGTTTGCGAGTGTGTGTGTGTGTGTGTGTGTGTGTGGCGGCTGTAAAGATGTTAAGCATCCTGCCTGCCGGTTCCCTCAGGACTGACCCGACTCAGCAGAAAACACGGCAGCGGCGCTTAGCGTGGCCATCAATCACCTCACAACACGACAAACTCACTTTCACCATGATGTATGTCGTGAGTCACCGATTCCAGTTAATCAAGTCATTACCCACAGGCCTCAGAGAAACCTCAGCTGAGACTCTACAGCCAGAGATACACACACAAACATTGACTTTTTTTTATTCTATATATAGCGTAATGTTTTGCACCAAACTTTGCAATCTCAGTCCTGCAAAAAGAATAATTGCACTATTAAATAAATGAATAATACCAGAGAAATCTGCAATTCAGATGAATACAAAACACTGGAAAAGCTGCTCCTTATTGCCATTTTTCAAAATGCATGCATGCATGCTTCATTTGAATGCATTAACAAAAGGCAACATGCTGCGGTGTGCAAAGCGCATTCAGACTCCACAGTTTGCCAAGGTCGTCATGCACAACTTTAAATGCTGTGAGAATAAGTGCAATATATATATATATATATATATATATTGCAATGACAATATATAGCAACAGTGACCAATATTTCAAAAGCATTCAAAATTTACAGTGTCCTTGTTACATATGTTACATATGTAAAATATGCATAATTACATGCAACTAACCCTCAACCAAATCCTAATCCTTCCCTAACCCTTTAGTAAGTACATGTAGCTGCTTAATATTATTCAATACTTAAATATATAATTACTCTGTAACAATGAAACCTGAAAATAGAGTAACCAAAATTAGTTTCTGCACTGTGAACAAACCGTAACAATGAATACACTGCTGTAAAAATATACATTGCTTAATGTTAGTTCATGTTAACTAATGCATTAACTAATGCTTATTGTGAAGCTTTCCCTCATATCCTGAATGTATTTGTAACCCCCACACAACAACCGTCCGGTAACGCACCGCAGAGGCGCACACACACCTGGTCGCATTATAATTGAATACATGCATTGTTTTCCCTTTTAAATCAGGTGATTCACGCTCGGGGTTCATAATACACGGTCACATTTCCATAGAGGTCTGTGAGAGCGGGCCCCGGGCCCCTAACATAAAACAAATGACCGGCGCTCGTGATAAATGGTTCTATTAGCAGTCCAGATTGTTAAACTCAGATATAACGGAGCCGAGGGGAGCGGCGGCCCATTTATTTTCCCCTCCTCACACAAATAGCTTGTTTTTTATGAGTAAATAACACATTAAAAGTCTGCATTAGCCATGTTCTCTGATAGAGAGGACACTGTTGTGGATAAATAACGGTGGACAGGGGAATAAAACAGAGAGCGCTTTAATAGCGGCGTCGTCGCGGTGGGCATGACTTAGGTGACAACAGCACCGCGGCCTGTTGTAAACTCCACATTGACCGTAAAGCCGCCAAACGGGGCCGTATATTAAAAGCGCTCGACGCCGGGCTCGAGGGCATGTGATCCCGGGTTCAAGGACCTCGTCTCGCGGGCCCCGTCCTGCATATTCACTTATCAGAGTCTGCGGGCCGGGATAATAAACCGGATTAAAGCGATAAGTAATTGCTCTGTCGCTGAGCGCTAGCAAACAGCTGAGGCTCTTTCCTGAACGCGCGACTGTACGGATATTAAACTGCCGCACGTCTATTTGGAGTTCGGACCGTAATTCTAAACCAGCCTTGCTGAAAAGACCAGTCTATACATTCAGACGGGCTGGTTTGGTGCTGATCTACCAATCAAAACACCGGCCTTTCTGCTGAATCTGCTGAGGAAGTCATTACCGGTTAAGCTTGTTAAAAGATTTATTCTCCATTTACTCATTTATAATTTTCTCTCTATAACACAAAATATATTTTGAACAACACTGGGGTCCAAACAACATTGCATGGACAAAAATAAAACATTGAGACAAATATTTGTGTGTGTGTGTGTGTGTGTGTGTGTGTGTGTGTGTGTGTGTGTGTGTGTGTGTGTGTGTGTGTGTGTGTGTGTGTGTTTCGCAGAAGAAAAGTAAGTCATAAATGTTTAGAATGAAGGAAAAACATTAGTGTTCGCTCGCTAAATGTTTGGATTACCCCGAAAAACTTTGCACTCACTCGCAAAAAACTTCTTTGAACGCAAAGTTTCCGGGGAACACAGAAGCATTGCCAAATCATTTTTCCTTCTATCTAATTTTTTGTTCTTCACCATGTCCATTTAGAGGCTCCATATTGTAAAGCAATGAAAGAAAATACATATTTGTGTAGTTCTTGGCGAACAATTAGCATGTAGTGTTAAGTCTGGCCACTGGGGGCGCATTGGCTTTTTTCTTGTCGCCCTAGAAAGTAAAAAAAATAAATAAAAAAGATACTATGAAAATTTCCAAAGGACATTCAGAAAATATTTTTGAAGCTCTCAGACGTTCTGATCTGGTATTTGTGGTGGTTGTGGTGACATTTTTATTTAAAATTTTAGTAAGGTATGCTATGTTTAGTAAGGTAAGATATGCTTTCATCATTTTTAGTAGGTTTTTTTAATTTTTTTATTTCTACATAGCTTTATTTTTTAGTTGGGAGATGCCAAAGCTTACATTTTCATCTAATATTTATATTTTATTTAATCTCTATTTCAAATTTCAAATAAGTTTTAGTTAATAATACCAACACTGATTAAGTTGCAAAAATATTTAAAAAATCATTTTAATTGTGTCTAAATCTAAATTTGGCATTAAATTTGAGCAGATAGAAAGGTCTCATGTTTCTCACATGTGTCTCCTCTACAGTTTCAAATAAGCGAAAATATTTATTCTGCGTATGAATTATTTAAATGAGGAATATTGTGACTCAAGACTACAACGGAGGCGTTTCAGGGACTTTGCAGAGCTTTTTCCTGCTCAAACAGCAACATTACACACTAAAGAAAGCATAGGGCTTCTTTAAATGTAGCTTTTGAAGCCCTCGGACATTGTGATCTGTGGTTTGCCGTGATCGTCTGCTAAAAAGTGTCTTCAGCTCAAATCAACATTACCTGTTACTACCCTGCTCAATATTCATTCAGAATAGAGCTGTCACTTTTGTGAAAAAATCCTGTTCGATTTTTGAGACACAAGTGTTCATTGAATCGATTGTAAAATAAATTTTTCATGTCTAAAGACGTTTCCATTTTCAAAACCAAATATAGGCAAATCCACGGACAACTAACCGGCATTCGGACGAACGTAAAGAGTGCGCTTGAGACGCGTACAAGTCAGCAATATTTCTGATGATTTATTGGCGTGAGGTTTTGTGCACAATGAAAAAAGGAGTGCAATATTCAGGGTTTGAAATTAACACCCGCCAATCCGCCAAACGCGGGTAAAAAAATAACTTTGTCGGGAAACTCTGTCAAATCACGAGCCAGTTTCTGTTTACTAATTTTTCTGGGGGAGTTCGTGTAGCCAAATCTGCGCGGATTTAGCGCAAATATGCAACTCGTGAGTCATCGTGTTATTTTAAATACATCGCATTGGACAGAATCTGCGCATTTCTGGCGTACTTGAACACAAACGTCACTAAGCAACAAATAACGGCGCGCTTGTTCACTTGCATTGAAGTAATAGCGAATATTGGAAAGCATTTGGTTAACAGAAAAGACATTGTTATTTTCCAACATCCTACATGTTCTGTGTACTGTATTGATCTGTCCACCTAAAACACATTTTTGGTAAAAAAAAAAAAAGGTTGTTGAAATCGATTCCCTGTATTCGTTTTCGAAACTTGTGATGGTTGGTCCAATCGATTGTGCAATCGATTTTCGAACGTAAAGTGACAGCCCTAATTCAGAACACCAGAAATAAATATTGTTCACATTGCTATCACAAATGTCCCAATTTCATGCCATTCTTTGATTCACAATTAATGGCCATTGTCAATAATGGCAGGCCACCAAAGTCTTTCATTAATCAGCGACCAAAATCACCATTTCAAAGGTGGCGCTCTACCAACATCTCAGAAGTCCACCGCTGCCACTGCCTTTTTAACTAATTCATAACACTTATACTCTGGAGGTAAGAACAAGCTCTTTCGGCCTCATTACAGACAACTTTTATCACTCGTCTACAGACATGTTTTTAACACGCTCGCTCTCTTCTACTACCATGCTCTTATCTCTCTGGACAGACTTTGTCGACCCCTAAGCAGATCGAAGGTTTGCGAACGCCCATAACAGATCTGAGTGTGAAAGAACTAATACCATCTTTCAGTACCATGGTATATAATCATGGAAGTATGAAAAGAGAATCTCAGTTTGTTCTCTTATACAGAAACGAGACGAATTGACTATTTGAAGACCCCATGACATGGCTTGACAGTAAAGAAAAAGTTGAGGCCAGTGTTGTTTTTTAGTATTATAGTATTCATTAATATTCTGGAGATCTCAACAATGTCGCTCAGAAATGGCAAGATAACAGTCTCAATATGTGCTCAGATTTATCATATATTTCTCAAACATCCATATATTTGATCATGGTTTGACAAATATACCGACAAATGGTTCAAGTGACTCAATTCAGAATTTCTCCAACTTACGTGGCACAGATCTGAAAAAAGCATCTGGATTCTGATATTCTCCGATCGGATTCGAGCCTCATTCACAGTGGAAATAAATCTGATATGCATTTGCGTCTGCCATGTAAGCGGACAGATTGGATATTCCCGAGTCATGTGACATGGAAACTCATCACATGACTCTTTTCAATGGCGCAATATAGGACAAACACTAAACCCAATGCTTTGCTGAGCTATAAAGATGGTGCGGAAAGCATAAGCTTGTATTATCATTGCAAAATCGCACTGGAGAAATTATGGCGGAGATTTAAGTGAATGTAGAATTTGAGATCATCCGTCTGAGCTCTAACTTTGTTTGATTGAACTAAGAAGTAACATTGATGTATCAGATGGAAATATTATTGCTCTTTGGTTGCATTTCCACTGCAGGTTTTGATGCCCAATTATGATTTGTTGACTATATCAGATTTTTTGACGACCAGTTAACATCATCTTTTAATTGTGACCCATATCTATACACTTGGCGAAACAACCCAAGATACACATACTGACCCGGAAAAGCTTAGGCTGCAGTTAAAAATGAATCATATTAATCATGTACCAGTGAAAATCACACTCTATAAATTATGCCATTCAACTGTCTTGTTGCCACTGTGTGGCCTATTTTTCCCTTCCTTTCTTCAACAAATCATGGATTTTCTTTTCTTTACAATGGCAGGCCACCAAATTCCTTCATCAATCTGTGAAAAAAACCCCACAAAAAAAATCACAAGAGGTATTACCATTTCAAAGGTGGCTCTCTGAAGGAGCGTGTCGTCCACGACTGCCATTTTAACTAATTCATAACACTTATACTCTGGAGGTAAGAACAAGGTCTTTCAGCCTCATTATTCACCGCTTTTATCGGTCTCCTAAAGACATGTTTAAAACATGCTCGCTCTCTTTCTATCTGTCCATCCGTGCGTGTGTGTAACTTTTGATTAATCTCAGAGCAAACAGAGCACTAAAAAGCCCTGTAGAATAGATGCTCGTTCGGCCAATCAGCCGTGATTACGTGGCAACGACTCGTGTAAGACTCGTGCACGCGCCGGTCACTTGCAATTAATGAAGGCCGCTGGTGGAACGTGATATTAGGATTCATATCAGGCCTGATGGAGGCTCACCTTTGACTCTCCAGGGGCTTTTGGCTTCAGCTTATCAGGGACGACCGGCACCGCGAGAGACACATTTTATCTTTAAAATGTATATTTCATGGGCATATTCTTTTCCTCAGCGCCACTGGCGTCTTTAAGCTCTCGAGTGGTGTGATAAATAACCTGAGAAAGACTCGCTTCTGCTGCCAAATATCACATGTCTCACATTAAACCTCATTCAAAAGCAAAAAATAATGTGCAACTCTCTTGCACATTAGTCAGCTCCATCAATTGTCATTTTTAAGTCTTATTTAAAAATGTATTTATTTCCTTTCGCTTTTGAATAATTTGTTTGTTTTGTTGTATGATTTTATTGTCATCAATTTTGTAAAGCACTTTGGGGCAATGTCTGTTCTTTGAAAATGTGCTGTATAAATAAAGTTGCTTGCTTGCTCTTAAATCTCATTCGTGTTGCGTGTATTCAAACATGATGCGGTGCAATCGGTCATGTGATATGCAAAAACAAATGCCGTAAAATCAGAATATGTGCATGTATGAATGAGAAAACGATCCTGTTCAGATGCCTTGGAAGGTCGTAGGAAGTGAAATGGAGTCGGAGTAGTTTTGGGAAGGCGCGGACGGGTTCGTACCTCTGGCCAGGGATGATGGGGAAGGTTTTTTGGGCATCTCACTGAAGCCGTTTCCATCCAGAGCGCTCGTCTTACAGTCCTTCTTCTCTGCGGCGCTGGGCACACTGGCCTCCATTCTGAAGAATTCTGTGTGAGAGAGACCAAATATACATGAAGATGTATTACTGTGGCAAAGCAAACAAATAACTAATATGAATAAGAAAAAAATGAGAAAATATTAAAAATGACTAATAAAAATAAAACAATATATATATATATATATATATATATATATATATATATATATATATATATATATATATAAAAATTAACACATTTAAAAATATATAAAAAATAAAATATAAAATAATATGAAAGAATATTAATCTATATATATAAAAACTTGCAAAGAAAATTATATAATTAAATGTGAAAAATCTAAAAAAATATATTAAAAAAAATAAAAAATAAAATAAGAAAATATTAAAAATGGAAAAATAAAATTAAAATAAAAAACACATACATACACATATATATAAAAAATATATACTGTATATATATATATATATATATATATATATATATATATATATATATATATATATATATATATATTATAAAATGAAATAAAACAATACATTTAAAGATATATAAAAAATATATATAAAATATCAAATAATAAGGATGATCACTACAACCCTTGCGATGTTTAAATGGAACACACTGATCACTGGAATCAGCAATGGAGCTGATTTATTATTTACTTTTTTTTTTCCTTATGAATTTGTTTTATGCACCATTCTATAGGCCTGTATATAATATACTTGAGTAGATATAAACACAAATGTTAACAATACAATAAACTATTGTAGCCAGCTTAAGGTAGCTACAAGTATTATGTGGTTAAATGTCAAAATAACACTAGAGTTGTGCGGGGGGGTAAATGAGGCGTGATCTGCTGTGACATCCCGATCGTGTTGCATTGTGGTCTGTGGATCTGTCTGTAATTCTAATCTCCCTGTTTAAATGTCTAAATGCTCTGTCGTAAAGTTAATTATGAAGATTTTAAAATAATAGCATCAGGTCACACTTACTAACACATATTCTGATTGGTTGCTTCTAATAGTCTGATCTCTTGATAAAAATGCACTGCAGACTTAGTGCAAGAGGTCAGTTTAAATCATTAAGTATGAGCAACACTAAGAAATAAATCTGCGTACAATTGACTTCTGGAGCAGGAATCTGTGTGCTACATCATGGCACTTTATTGAAATGGACTGAGTGAGCAGAAGCAGATTTGTTTAGTCACTCAACCGTCTCTTTTCTCTCTTTTTTTAAGGCAAGGTAAGCCGATTAAAGGAGGAACACACTTGTGATCCTGGATAGCATCTGTTTCCGCTTTCCTTCGCCAACAGTGGCCCGCTGGCATAGAAGCGCCCTGCACTCATTCACGTTCTGGTCTTCTCTTAGGCAGTGCATGCACTGACTTAAAAACATCTTGACGTTTGTTTTCAGCTGACGTCATCATTCCCTCATATTTTACAGGTCCACATATCAGGGCGTATCGCAACCGTCCACGGCCAAAATCAGTCAGGATGACAAAAACGCTCCATAAATCCCATAAGCTATTTATGTGACCCTACATTCACCTTTACATTAATCCTGCATTGAAATAACAGCATCAGTCTTTTCAATCGGCCCTGCTGGAGAATCTTGGCTCAAAATGTTCCAAACGTTGGAACGTCCATTTTAAAGTGACGGTATGTCCAAAATATGCCTGATAGAATATAAAATGACTCATGATATGATGTAAGATCATATCATGAGTCATTTTATATTCTATTAGGCATATTAGAATGATTTCTGAAGGATCATGTGACACTGAAGACTACACACACACACACACACACACACACACACACACACACTCTCTCTCTCACTCTCTCTCCCTCAACTATAAACCACCAACTAAACTGAACTTTACCTCACATTGTGCCAAACAAACACACTCACTAACTTCATCTTGACTTGTTTGTGACGTGTCCCACTGTGTCATTTCATGCCTCGTTCATATGTAAATAATGTAATAATGTAAAGTAGTCCTGGCCACTGATTTATCACTGACATTTATCTACATCAATAAGCCATCATATTGCTCAGCCCTAATGTGAAGATGTGTCAAAAACAAAATTATACCAAAAATGTAAAACAAATAAAAAAACGAAATAAAATATAAAATTAGATATTAAAATGAAATA
>CM060626.1:2838353-2845853 GCA_030578275.1 Meda fulgida
ATATCGTGCAAAAGTTATCATTCTGATGATTATGGCTTACAGCTTATGAAAACCCCAAATTCAAAATCTGTGAATGTGAATATTACATGAAATCAATAAAAAAAAAGGATTTTAAATATTTAAAGTATAATATCTGAAAAGTATAATCATGCATATGTATATAGTTATATATACTAAATATATTAGTTTCACCTTTTAATTTGAATGACTGAAATAGACGAACTTTTGCACGATATTCTAATTTTTCGAGTTTTTCCTGTAATTCAAGGTTTGCGTTCTCGAGCCGCCAGACGCTGTTGTTGTTGTTGTGGGTTTCCTGTTAGAACGGTGTGTGTTAGCGGCCCCTAAGCTAATAATAATGATCTTTGCAACGGAAGTGAATCAATCAAAATGAACTTTCTCTGGACAATAACTTTATTCTAGATCTGCTGTAAAGCCGAAACAATCTGTTACTTTAGTTTCCTATTATCACTGTAAAGCTGCTGTGAAACCGTCTATTTTGTTAAAAGCGCTGTATAAATGAAGGTGACTTGACGTGTGCCGAGATCCCACCGCCTTTAAAAGCAACATTTCTGTTAACAGCACGCTTTGATCCACCGGCCAAATGGTGTTTTTAGGAGACACTTGCGGTTTGACCCCAGGACTGTAATGTAAACGTTCCCTCTGTTCTGCTATTGAGCTCTTCTAACGTTTACAACCACTTACATTGGTAGTTATAACAGCTTTTAGTGTTGAGACAGCAGTGTCTTTCTGTAAAGAAAGCTGACGAGAGTTTGCAAATAATCTGCAAAGCTGATTTAAAAGAACACCTAACACAACGTTGACAGCAAATCTGAGCAAAATAAATGACACTATATGGATATAGACATGATTAAGAAGAACCAGCTAACTCAACCAGGTCTTGACCTTTAACCCTGTGTGATTGCAAAGGCCTAACACGTGCCCCTGGTTTCACAGACAAGGCTTAAACTAGTCCCACACTGAAATGCATGTTTGAGCTGTTTTAAAGACCTGTAGTTAATCATTTTATCACTTAAAACTCATCTTTGATCACCAAAATGACATATTTAAATTAAATATGCTCATTCAATTATGCCCATGAAAAAAAATTCTTAAAATATCTTGAATGTAACTCGACACCCTTGCCTCATTTAGTATTCACGGTTGTATGAATATGCAAATGAGCCCCGCCTCCACTCACTCACTCACTCAGAGATCACTGGTTGACGAGCACTCGTTGATCTGATTGGTTACAAGGTCGTTTGTGACGTCAGAAACACCAGCGATTTCAAAGCGTGTTTTTGAGACTGTCTTTGGTTCACTGCAGTTTTAAGCAGAAAACACTCAGCAATGCTGTGACTTATGAATTACACATGCTGTGTCTTAAAGCGTATTAAAAACACCACACAGACATATAAACAACATTAAAAGCTGGATTTTCACCACAGGGGGACTTTAACTGAATGCTGCTATATCTTAAAATATGTCAGTGTCACTGTTTAGTCTCTAGTAATTTTTTTTTTCTAAGGCACGTTTATAAAAGCTACTTAAACGCCCTAATTGAACTAAGGCCTAATCCTGGCTTAATCTAAGCCTTGTCTGTGAAACCCATCTCAAGTTCAGTCCATCCTTCAGCCTGTCACAAACAGTGTCACCTGATGTGAGCAAACAATCCCCAATGCAAAGACAAATCAGTCACAAAAGACCGTCTGTGCTACAGTAAAAGTGAAGATGTGCGCTGCATGTCCGGAGCTGTTGAACACGTCTGAACCGGCTCTAGGCCACGAGCCAGCGCTTGTGAAACCGCCAGGGATTTTCTGCTATCAGGCATTTGTCTGAAACATGCACGATTCCATCAGCAATGATGATCCGTCTGTATGACTGCGCATAAACCCACGGCTCTCTGCTGTCAAAAGTCCTTTAGGTATTAAAGGAGTATCATCCGGTTACTCCATCCCTTCAGGAATTCATTAAGTCCAGAATCAAAGCCAGCCAAGAGGCGCTACGGATACCCTTCACATTTCATAGCGGGGCGAGCATCTCTTGCTCCCAGCGGCCCGCAGATCTTTGATTTCAAAGCGTCTCGTGGCGTGATGGCCTTTCAGGAGACAGAGATTCTCTGATTTCATTCTCCGTAATTAGACGCTGCTTGATGCGTGATTGTCTCGGGTTGATGAAGGCCTTTCTACGGGATCTTTTTTTCCTGGAGTTTCGAGCTGGTTGTTGAATTAGCCCGTTCAATTTCAGTTCTTCAGTAGAAGTTAGACGCTTAGATAATAAAATGCTAGGGAAATATTCTTTTTTTATTTAAAGTTTTAAAGTAAATGAGTTGATACACTCTATGTGTACAGCGGGAGGTTTTGACTAGTATGAATATCCATAGCTTAACATTTAGTGTCTTAGATGCTTATATACAGGTGAAACTCGAAAATGAGAATATCGTGCTAAAGTTATAATTTTGATGATTATGGCTTACAGCTTATGAAAACCCCAAATTCAAAATCTCAGAAAATTTGAATATTACATGAAATCAATAAAAAAAAGGATTTTAAATACAGAAATGTGACCCTCTAAAAGTATAATCATGCATATGTATATAGTTACTGTATATCCTTAATATATTAGTTTCACCTTTTAATTTGAATTACTGAAATACATGAACTTTTGCACGATATTCAAATTTTTCGAGTTTCAACTGTACTAAAATGCTAGAAAAATTCCTATATTTGGATTTAACGTATATGTTATGAGTGGATATACTGTATGTGTACAGTGGGAGGTTTTGAAGCACACTTTAGTCTGAATATCAAAAGCTTAACATCTAGTGTCTTAGATGCGTAGATAATGCTAGAGAACAGGGATGCGTGATCTCGTAGCACCTCCCTTGACGATTCACCACAGAAAAACCCACAACCCCACGGGCACAGACTGTAAAAACCCCAGTGTGACGTGTGAGGGAAACTCAACAACACAACACAAGCGGGAATCAAAGCGAGCGATGCAGTTTACATGAGCAGCGGATTCACACTGACAGTTCAAAGCTCTCGACGCTCTTCTCCAGGCCAACTTCCCACAACTGGACCAAAACTAGCCTCAGGTTCTCAAGCTGACAGCTTTCTTGGAGATCGATCTCCATTCAGGCTGTTAAACATCATCATTGAAATATAAAGAAATATCACATGATATTGTGCAGCGGTTCTCAACCGTCTAAACCCAAAAAATGCATCTCAGGTCTGTTCTGCAGAAAAAAATGCAATGCTAAATGCTGAAACAAAATGCAACTCATGCATATCTCGAGTAGCAAAATATATGTTTAAAAATAACTTAAAATTCAAGTATTTATTTATTTTGTATTTTGCTATTCTATCTATTTATATATATATATATATATTTTTATAAATTGTAAAAAAGTGTAAGTACTTATATTGAAGTAAAAATACTAATATATAAAATAATGTAAAATAATAATATAAAATAATATTCAACTATTTATTTGATATTTTGCTGTTCTAGCTATATGTTAATATATATATATATATATATACATATACACATATACATATATATATGTATTAAGTACAAATAATAATATAAATCTATTATATGTAATATTATATAGAGATAAAATAATGTAATGTTTAGACACGTTAGCATGGGCAGGTTGTGTGACGCTCATCCTCCAACACCACAGATAAATCTACACAGTGTAAAAGTTACGACCCAGACGACATTAAATGCATGTAACGGGTTTAGTGTTGCCTTGGGTTGTAAAACAGAACCGATAGAGAAGCACTGGCACAGTTTGTGGAGGGAAGCCTCGAGTAATTAAGTTGCTTGAGAGTTTTTCTAATTAGGAGACAGACAGTAGTGATCAATCATGAAATCACAAGATCGACTTTAAACAGTCAGTTTTGTGATAAAGGGCGGTAACCCTGCGATCTGATTGGTTAATGAAGGAACACGTGATATTTAGTTCAGTACAGTGCAGAAACAGCGTACGCACAGGTTCAGTGATAGACAGACCGACTGCAAATGATCCAATGGACAAAATCACATTGTTAAAAGTTAAACTATTTGTAGTTTGCACTAATGGCACAATAAACACTCAGCTAGACGCATTTATAAACCATAATGTGCTAAAGCAGGGTGATTAAAATAAGAGCAGTTGAGGAAACATATCGTCAGCAAATAATGTTTTGTTGACAGTCAGGTATAACAATAAGAAGATAATAAAACTCCAGCATATCTTTTGTCCAAACTGCGCTCAGAATAACACAACACACGTTTTCAGGGGTCAGCGACTCACAATGGAGGGACTTCTGAGGAGCTCGACTTCCCTCGGATTTCTTGACCTATTGACAGCGGACTGACCTTATATACTCCTGTGAGAAAGCCCATTGTGCTCTGGAGTCTTAGCAAGACAAACAAGAGAGTTCCCTGCGGTCTTAAAGAGCCTTAAGACAATCCTGACCGAGGAAAGTCCTTCAGAACGGGACAACTGAGCAGCTTTTAAACCTTTATGCTCATCAAACTTCAATAACTTTCAACTCGGTGTCATTTATAAAGTCGTATTCCAAAACAGAGCACTTTTCCAAATGCACACTTTTATTTAGTGTGGAATATCTTAAAGCCTCGAGAGAAATGTTGAAATGCTTTATGCAGGAAAATTCCACCGACTAGAACACAAGTGGTCTTTTTTCGTACTAATCTTTCTCTTCAACATTAATTACCCTAAATCATTATGTTAAGTTTGGAAATTGTCCCGAAATTCCTCCACAAATAGCCTGAAACTGTGTGCATGATTCCAGACATCTGGCACATATTTTCCTGGCATGAACTAAAAACAGCTTTATTCAGTGATTGTTCAGTGATCGTTGTGGGTTTGTTCACCTGGAATCGGTGAGGCTTTATTTCTGTGTTAATTGGTAAGGATGTGTTGAGCTCTCTCTCTCTTTCTCTCTCTTGTCTTAACTTCTGAATCGTCTCTGCGGGGAGTTTTACTCAGTTTCCATTCAGGCCTTCCATGCGCCCTCCGGTATTTCAGCTCCTCTGCTTTCGCACCATTGGCTTCATTAAATTCTTCTCCAATGAGAAGGATAAGAAAAGGCCTGACGGACCCTGAGAGAGCGGGACGTGTGAAAAAGGCTCCGGGGGAGATGAAAGAGGCCCCTGTGGCCCCGGGGCCCCGGTGACCGTCAGCTCGGCCGGACCTGAATAATCCTGAATGGGCCCGTCGTTCTTTCACATCCTTTTCAACCTCTTTATCCTGACTGCTAGAACTCTTCATCGCGCACAATGGCAAATGCACTAAAACTGTTTTCTCATGCTAATGGATGTGAACTCTCTCCCACCAAATGCTTTTTGCTTTTCCTCCAGGATTTAAATGGGCCAATTAGAGGCTGTTATTTCTCCTCGTCTTCTACATCTCAGAGTTTTTCCTCTCGTTTTCTAGTGAATTGCACGTTTTATCAGTGAATCCTCGCGCCGTAACGGCCGAGACGGATCACAGAAATTGATTGTAAGTATTTGAGGAGGAGAAAGCAGACAGTAAACACAGAAAGAAAAAGAGTGTCTGAAGAGCAAACATCAGGTCTTTCAACTCTCAACAGCGTGTGCAGCTCTCTGAACTTCTGTCTGCAGTCATTATCCTCTGTTGGATTATTCACTCGCAAGATATAGTCCATTACACTATTTACTTAAGCCGATTTCTACAACAGAAGACTGTTTTCATACCAAAAATATATATTTTTAATCTAAAGCGCATTTTTCCCTCACAATAAAATGTACTTAAACTTTCAAATTTCAGAAGGAAATTAAAATGCATGTGCACTCAGATGACTGGACTCAGTATGATCTAATGCATGAGACTGTTTCATGCCTGGATGAGTGGATGTGTTCGGGATTGGCGCCTGGCACCTTCTGATCGCATCTTCCCCCATATGGATCAAATTGCAGCAGAATGTTTGAGATTCCAGTGTCAGGAGTCAAACAAGAGTCGAAAAGCAGCTCATGCCATTCTATTCTATTCTATAGTCCATCTCCACAATTTCCCTCCAAAATAACTCTATTTGAAACAGTTTTGTGCATCCAAAAAGAAAGAAAAAAAGAAAAAAAGTGATGTGATTATTTTCCCATGCAACTCAAATATCCGGAATATCAATAACTCCAACACAAATATTTGAAATGCTCATTAAACACACGCGTGCATATAAATCACTCACCAGCTCTGAAGAGTGAATCAAACCTCCAAACTCGCTCAAACACGATCAAACTCTTTCTTCACTGGAAACTTTCTGGCTCCAGAAAACAGAAGCGCGTCCCACGAACATCCATCAAAACACGAGCGAAGATCTTCACGAGAACCAGCGGATCTGAGGCGAGAATCATTCAGAAAGTTCAGTTTCGGGATTCTTCTTTAACTTTGACGGTCCATCAGTGAGAATGAACGCATGAAGTTTTCATCATCTGACCGCGCGACAACAACAGCGACGAGCGCGCGCGCGCGGAATCAGATTTTCAGAAGTTTGGGAAATAAAAACAACAGAAGAGTTTGTGAGCGCGACTGTTGGCGGTGAGACCCTCGGGTGATCTGTTTTCAATGCTCTCTCTCTCTCTCTCTCTCTCTCTCTCTCTCTCTCTCTCTCTCTGATGGGTCGGGCTTCACACTGAACTGATCGCGTCGGACTAAAGTTACATCAAGTTTTTCTACAAGGTCATCCTGGAAGAAATCAAATGGTGAAAAAATCAAAGAAAAAAAAGAGGTAACACTTTATTTTACACTGTTCTTGTTACACGTTACTGTATACTTACCATAGTAATAACAGTAAATTATGTATAATTACATGCAAATAACCTTCAAGCAAACCCTACCCTATTATAAGTACATGTTGTTAATAAATATTACTTAGTTCTTATATATAATTCCACTGTCACAAAGACACCTTAAACTGTGTAACCGAAAAAGAAATCAAGTTTTGGTTACACTTTATGTAAGGTGTCGTTATACTGTAATTATAGGCTACATTTAATTATTGCGTACATGTACTTAATATGGTTAGAGTTAGGGTTTGCATGAAGGTTAGTTGCACGTAATTATGCATAATTTACAGTTCTTACTATAGTAACTGCATGTAACAAGGACACTGTAAAATAAAGTGTTGCCCAAATTATTTTTTGACTTTCAAAGAAATTGGCTTACTAAATATGTGAGTACCATTTAATTTATTTAGTATTTATTCAAATGTGTATTTTATTGTATTATTATTTCTTTATTTAAATCTAACAAATAATTTATTTTCTATTATTCTTTTCTGAAATCTGTAAGTGCTGAAAAGAAAACAGAGCATCAGTATCGATGCGTTTCGTCCCAGATCTCCCAGGCTCAAATCTGCCTCATTCATCACTTTTAGATGACCGTGCCTCTATTTACAATAGAAAATGGAAATGGGGTCAAAACTAATTAATGTGAAGTTTGCAGATAAAAAAAACATTTATTACGCT
>CM060626.1:2848353-2883353 GCA_030578275.1 Meda fulgida
GTCATTTTGGGGATCAAAGATGAGTTTTAAGAAAAAAAAAATGATTAACTACATGGGACTTTTAGATTAGTTAACTATACAATTAACAATACTTCTACAGCATTTATCAATGTTAATTTCAACGTTTAGGCTACAAATATTTTTTTTTAATCAAAAGTGTTAATGAACCGTAAACTAAGAATGAACAATTAGATTTATGCTTTAAAATATGAGTTGCTCAATGTTACTTTAAAGTAACGAATGAGGCCTTATTGTAACATGTTATACAACTTTTTCCATCTTGTGAGTGTTTCGCAGAAACTTTATCTTCGGCCCACATGCTGGATGACCTTTGACCTTTAATATCCGCAGTATTCCCAGAGCGGTATCCCATTCCAGAGATGTATTAAATCAGATATTCTGTGCTCATAATGAAGGCCTCATCCCGCCGTTGACCCCGGTGACCTCTGGGTTTCATATCTAATTGATTTAGATTGGGCGGTCTAATGGATGACGTCTCTGCACGCGTCCCACCGCACGGGTGGGATTTACTGTAACTTCACATCACAGGCATCGGGATCCATGTGCAAAACGCAGTGTTAATCCCTGCAAAACCCCCTAATGCAGCCAGATGACATCGATCTCAAGCCCTGAAGATCTTCACCGGGATTTCATGCAGTGGATTGACTTCAGGAACGTCATCCCGGAGCCCGGACGGAAAACAATCCCTACATTCACAGATTCAAAACTTTACTGATCTTCCTAAAATCATAGTTTTGCTCTCCTCTGATTCTCTGAAACATGTAACTAAAGTATCTGATGCTCCGCCCCATATTGCTTTATAACTTTTTTTTATTTTTATTCGATTCTTTGCTGCATTTATTTTTAAAATGTTATTGTGATCTACATCAGTAATCCAACCCTGAATCTAAATGTAGTGCAACAACAGTCAACCACTAAATGTGACTTTAAACCCTAAACACATACAATACAATACAATCTTTATTTCTAAAGCACATTTTAAAACTACCAGGTTGACCAAAGTGCTGTACATTGACATGAAACGGTAGACAAGACACAACACCAGACAATTACAACAATTCTAATGCCGAATTAAAAGCCAAGGAATAAAAATGTTCTTTAAGTTGCGATTAATGGTGCGTTTACGTGCTATGGTAATTATGGTAAATACCAAAAGCGATGTGGAAACGCACATGAACACCCCCTCATGTGGTATTTTCCACTCGTCGAATATTTTGATGCACGAGTTGCCGAGATGAGATAACCTTTGACCTTTTCAAAATGCCGGAGAGCAACGTGGGAGTGTTGAATGGTTAGCATTGTACACAACTAAACGTTTTTTGCTACTGGGGTGGAACGGTACATTCGCATTGAACCGAAACGGTACGGTAATTAGCTCTATTAACTCCCTGCCCTTAAAAAAAATCTGTACTATTCATGATCTAGAAAATATACAGCATATTATTTACCGGTTGAGTTTCGATAAATCATCTTCTTGCTGTAGCAGATGACTTAAGCAGTCTAAAATAGCTTTAGCTAAATAACAGGTCTGGATCTCCATCTTTTACCACATTACGACAACAAAAACACTGGTAAATACCAGTTCACAAGTGGAAAATATCATATTCTCCATGATAGTTTGATAGCACATGAACGCACCATAAAACTGGAAGACTGTCTGAGATGAAGAGGTTCGTTCCACAGGGCTGCGACTGAGAAAGCTCGATCCCCTCTGCTCTTGTGTTTTAGGGACAACAAGAGGAGACTGGTTTGCAGACCTTAAAGGCCTTGAAGGAGCATGTGGCTTCAACAGAACAGTGATACAGACAGGAGCAAGCCCATGAAGCCAGTGAAGAGAGGCCAGGACCGGGGTGATATGATCTCGAGTTCCAGTAAGGAGTCGAGCGGCAGCATTTTGAACCCGTTGTAGACAAGAAAGGGCTAACAACTATATAGCATTACAATAATCAAAGCGTGTTGTGATTAATGCATGATTAACCCTCTCGAAGTCTGTGAAGGATGAAAGGGGCTTCACTGCACTGAAACACATCACTCTTATGAACCCATAGTCCGTATAGACTCGTAAAGTGAAGATCTTTGTCTTCTGCTGTTTATTTGAGTGTGTCGTGGAAATTTTAAACTGAATTTTAAGCTAACCATATTTTAACATTTAATCATTCTGAGATTGACATTGTGTACTTTGGATGAATGTATGTGTGTCTCTTGGAAGAAAACCCATGACTGTGTGTATAAATAACATAATATGGGATAATGAAACTAGGTTAGAACTTGTGATCACAAATCATTAGAGATGACAGAAGAGTCTGTCTATGAACCAATCAAATTCATGTCATTTTGCCATACTATTCTATGAAAACTGTTGTATCCGTGATTCCGGTGGGATTCTCAATGGAAATTGCCTGAGATCCTCCAGCCTTGCTTCTTCTTGGGAGATTCACTGAGAACTGCCAACTCCTGGCTGTAATAAAGAGCGTTAGAGGACAGTTGCTGAAGTCTGTCTGTCATTTAAAGCTACGCAGCAAGAACAAGTACGTTCGAATTATTAGCAGCCGTCGATGTGGAGACGCGCTAGGCTATCGGGTTAGACTTGGACGAGCGTGGATGAGTAGACACGTTGGTAGAGTAGTTAGGTTTAGGGAAAAATCTACAAGTGTTTTCTCCTCATATGTTTGTCAGCTCGGCTCTCTGCTCCTGCTTCTCCCAGCGGAGGTGTGTGTGACTGAAGTAAAGTCCTCGGGTGTCTGGAAGAAGTGTGTCTTCATCAGTTTACCTGCCACTGTAGTCTCTGCATATCCCAGAATGCCTTCATCAGGAAGTGCTGATTGACCCTCAACACTGAGAAAACACAGGCTTGAGTGGATGACTTTACAAACCGGGTCTTTCTCTTCACTAATGTCACTTTTCTTCAGCTGGTGCTGTGGGGATTTTTACTGGATGTATGTCAGATATCCTCTCACACACACACACACGCACACGCACGCGCACACACACACACAAAATGTAACAATATATAAAATAAATAAAAATTCATTTAAAAAAACATAAAAATTAATCTCAGTGCCTACTAAAATAACTGAAAAAAATAAAATAAAAATAGCTATACCAATAAAAATGTCAAAACCACAAAACAATTGCTAAAACTTGAACTAAAATTATTGTGAAAGCAGAAAATATAAAAAATAACATCTAATTCAAAATATTAACAAAAACTTCACAAAAATGGTGTGGAATTATTTTTCACTCAGAAAAGGCTAAATTTCTCCAAATAATTACAAAGTAATATTAAATTACAAGTGATATTTTGAAGTAGAAAGATAGAAATGGTATGTTCTTGTAAAACATACTCCAGTAATCTTTACTTACAATGTCAAATATGTTTTACAGTGTATAATAAAATATCAATGAAACTAAAATAAGACCGATCACATGACTATCAACATCATCAACTAATAACCACAATCAAACACAATAACTGTCTTCATGTTCAACACTACATTTTCTTTTAGCAATTCAAAGTTTTGGTTACAAAGTGTGTAAATTAAACTATTGCTTTTGTCTCATTTAATGCAATGAAATTAAATTTTAAATAGGTGACTTACGAATCCAAATACTTTTGGGGTCACCGCATAGGTGTCACGAACTGCTCTGAGACACGAAGGTTGAGGATCCAAATGCAGTTTTATTGAAAGGGTAATCCACAATAGTAGTCGAACACATGCAGGCAAAGGTCATAAACACCGGGTATGCGGTCCAAACAATAATAGGGTCACAGGAGCACATGCAAAAACAGAGGAAAGCAAGAAAAAAAAAACCAGGAGAATGCTTGGAATTGCAGTGCGACACTAAACAAGGGATGAATGAGTGTACATGGTTTAAAAAGGCTGAGGCTACGTTTACACGTGGCCGGCTATTTTCATAAAAGGACATTTCTCCCTCTCCGTTCTCGAAAATAACATCATGCACACCTGTCAGTTTTCAGAAAAGTGTTTGTTTACATGAACCCGTGTGTATATGCCGCCAAGAGCATGCCAGACCTGTAGGTGGCAGAGTAACGAGAAGCTCAAGCCCACGTTAGCCAATCAGAATCCTGAAAATAGCAACAACAGCTCCTCGACATAATAGAGCAGCTGTATCTGCAAATGCACACAGAGGAAAAGGGTTTGTTTGCTCCAACATAAATGCGACTGCGACTCTGAATGCATCCATGATCACCAAAGCCAAATGAAGATGTAAACATAGGGCGCACTTTTGACGCAGTGCAAGTTCTGTCGCGTCTGTGACGTCGGCTGCCTAAAACTCAGTGTTTCTCAGTTTACATGCAAATAAAGTTTTCCAAAATCTCCATTCTGGCCGGAGTTTTTAGAAAGAATCGTTTTCAGAGGCGAATTCTCCGTTTGTGTGTAAACGAAGGGCACAGACGAAGGGAAATGTCTCAGTTTTCAAAATAACCATGTATGTGTAAACGGGGCCTGAGAAGAGCAAGGTAATGAGACACAGGTGGATGCAGTCAGGCATGATGAGACCGGGCAGGGAGTTATGGGAAATGTAGTTTGAGGGAATGACAATAGTCTGATGTGGCGTGCCCTCTGGTGGCTCTCGAGGGCACTCCAGCTGCCGACCGTTACAGTAGGCCTATATTTGGTGAAACAAACGCTGTCTTAATGCAGATTCGTCACAGAACATGAGATGGTGAAGTAGAGCGAAACCGAAGCGGAGATGATGGTTCTCACAGCTTCAGGAAGTGTGTGAGTGAGACGCTTCTCTTGGCAGTTGCTGTTATCATGAGTGTCAGGTGAATAGATCTGGATGTTGGACGGCTCTCATCCGTTCCCCCGCAGAGACTCATCCTGACGCTCTCAGCGGCCCCGGGGTCAAAGCCAGCTGACCACTGGGCCAGAACCCCTAAACCCGACACCACGGTTTCACTGACACGCGCGTGAGTCTTTCAACATGTCTGCATGTTCAAAAATATTGTTTTCACTTTTTGCTTGATAGATGGGCTACTACAGGACGGAAAAAACTTTAAGACTTAAGTTCTGTTTACATAAAAAAAAAAGGATCCTCAAGCTCCAAGCTCTATTTTCTTCTAATACACATGGTATTTTTGTGAATAATTCATCAGTGCATTTTGCAAATGCATAAACAATGTAAATAAATAATAAGTGTAACAGTTTCACTTCCATCAAGATCACCATCTAAAGCCCTTATGATTTACTTCAAAATATTGAATAAATAATAATAATTACTTATTTTTTATAATAGAAACATATTCTATAAAAATGACCAAAAATAATTAATAATAATAATTCATATTTCATTTAATACTAATATTTTAATAAAATTATTATTAATTATTTAATTCATTAAAATAATATGAACATGTGAATAATTCATCAGTATACAGTATGTAAATGAATGAGGAGAGAGAGAGAGGGAGAGGGAGAGGGAGAGGGAGAGAGAGAGAGAGAGAGAGAGAGAGAGAGAGAGCGAGCGCGCGAGAGAGAGAGAGAGTGACAGAGAGAGAGAGAGAGAGAGAGAGAGAGAGAGAGAGAGAGGGAGAGGGAGAGGGAGAGGGGGAGAGAGAGAGAGAGAGAGAGAGAGAGAGAGAGAGAGAGAGAGAGAGAGAGAGAGAGAGAGAGAGAGAGAGAGAGAGAGAGAGAGAGAGAGAGAGAGAGAGAGAGAGAGAGCTTTATTCTCTCTCCACTTCACCACACAAACCAGCCTCTGAGATCGCAGGACATCACGGCTCGACAGCAGAATCTGGACGAGGTGTTTTGCAGTAGTTTACATCTCCCACTCTGCGTGTAGGGACGGCGCAGGCCTGTAGGGGGCGACACAACAACACGCATATGAGAGCACAGCGCATCATACAACAGGGTGAGGTTCACAAGAGCAAAAAAAGTTTTAAAACAACGAAAAGAGATGTTTGGAAACAGAAACGAGGCTACTGGATATTCCCCTATAGCATATACTGTAAAATATAAAGTAATGCACTGTAAAAAAAAAAAAAGTTGTAAGTACAAAACCAAAACAAACATTTCAAACTGTACTATGCTTTGACTTCACTACCTTACACGTTTTAAGAGTCACCTTAAGTTTTATATAAAAAAGCTAATTTCACTAAAAATAGTACATTTATGGTGTGATAGACTAAATATATTACATGATTTATTTGGGTAGATTCCATTAAAGAAATCAAGCCTTAAAAACTACTCAAAAATATCATATGTAATATTGTTACCATAATTTAATAGCAGTAAAATAAGTAAATAGCACATAACATTTTTTAAGGGATAAAAGTATGGACTACAGTATATAATATATCTTATTATATAAGCATTTATATTTTTGACCTGTATTTTGTGGGAAATTGCGTCACTCGCCCAAGTGTGTCTCGTCATATCTGTCTGTCTGTGTGTGTGTGTGTGTGTGTGTGTGTGTGTGTGTGTGTGTGTGTGTGTGTGTGTGTGTGTGTGTGTGTGTGTGTGTGTGTGTGTGTGTGTGTGTGTGTGTGTGTGCGCGTGTGCGTGCGTGCGTGCGTGCGTGTCGGTCTTGCCTGGGCAGTCTTCCTGCTGGGTGGAGCTGCACAATGGAGATATAAACGTGGAAATAGGGGTTTCACTTTAGGAAGAATGAATCAGTTCCACAGCGTGTCTCATTATCTCTGCTCTGTTTATTTAAAACAGTACTCTTTCTTTTTTAATCTTTGCGTTGTGATCGTATAGTGAGTACAATTTTGCAGACTGACAATTATAAGACATTTTCAGTGAATTAATCACAAATCAACTCTGAAATGATGAACATCTCAATTAAAATAAATGTAAAGAGAAACATTCCCACCTAGTGGTGAATATACACAATACTACATGAATAAAACAATTAATCCATTAAACACATTATAACAACACATTTTATACACATTACCTGCACAATGCAGATATAAACGTGGAAATAGGGGTTTCACTTTAGGAAAAATGAATCAGTTCTACATAAAACACAAGACAATGCACAAATTAATTACGATTGTGCCTCGTAATACAAAGTCGGAATAACTCAATATAAAATAACACACTCGATGCCAAACACATATCAAAAGTTGCCTAACAAGTTCATTGCAAAATCAATCCACAATAAAGCAGTTTTTTGGACACTTTTAACTGATAATTCTCCGACTGCTCGAAAAGTGCAACTTACCCACAGCGTGTCTCATTATCTCTGCTGTAGGCGGTCCCTATTCCGTACACTAAATGCCATCACGCATCAGCCAGATGGCGCTGTCCCCATTTATGCAGTAATTTAACATTTTACACTCCGTTACATGCACCCCCCTTAAATTATGCTAAACTGGGGAAGCGCCTGAACAATAGAATACAAAACAAGAACCAGAAAAGGAGAAAAAAAAAAAAAAGATGACTGGAAAAGAGAAAAGGTGTGAAACTCCTTGACACATTGCAGCGTACATATCAATTACAAAATTCCTCCAAAGGAAGTATGCAAGTATGGACTGGTACCAAAATCCAGACTTAACATAGACTAAAGAGATGCCCTAAACACCTCTCTTCACATACACAATTCAAGGATTGAAATGACTTTTTTTTTTAAGAGACAAAATCTCCACTCAAAACGAAGTCCAACTAATAATTTACCCATGAAAAAGGCTTTTCACAACATCAAATAGAGAAATCACTGGGGGCGATGAATTATGCACAAACTGACTATTCATCTCACAGATCAATCTTTGTGGAGATTGGTCCTACCAGCCCTAGTACTGAGTGTGCCTGTCTGAAAGTGTTTTGGTTGATTGCAAATTACAGGATCAACTGTATCCGGAACAGGGTTATTGACTACATGTGAAAGTGGAAAAACTGGCGTTGTCAAGGGGTGCTGAGAGGAACTCTGATCTAACTCAACTTCAATAGGTGGTCCTTCTAACAAATGCGGAACGTCACATTCCAGTTCAATGCGTACAGAGCGGTCACAGATATCAGAGTCTGCCTTCGAATTGGAATTCTGTACATCCAAAGAACACTGAACTCTGGACAAAGCAACTGAGTCACTGTCATTATCAGGGCAGTCGTGCTGATCAGACTGCATTACCCAGTGAGCCGTTCTTGCATCACTCTCAGGAAGATCAGGTAAGTTTGCAGTCGAATCACTTGAATGCGACTTAGATGGTAAATCCACTTCATCTTTGTACAGGAAGTTGACAGGGAGTAAGAGATTCCGGTGCACAATCTTTTCTCTGCCTGTTTCAGTGTCTCTTATCCGACAGACATTAATGGGCGATCTCACTGACATCACTTCGTAGAGGTTGGACTCCCATTTGTCTGCAATTTTCCGTTTGCCACGCTCTCCGCAATTTGCCAGAAGAACTCTGTCGCCCATGGTCAAAGGTGATCCCCTCACTTTCCGATTGTAGATTCTTGCATGACGGGTTTGCTCAGTTGAACTGTGCTTCTGTGCAATTTTTGCAGCTTCACCAAGGTCACATTTAAGCTTGGATACGAAATTTGAATACTTAACAACAGCATCATCCCTCAGAACATGTTGGAACATCACATCGATTGGAAGACGCGGAACTCTCCCGAACATCAGATAGAAAGGCGCAAAGCCTGTGGTCTCGTGAACGGTGCAGTTATAACAGAATGTCAGCATCTGCAAAGACTGTGGCCACTTGGCTTTGGACTGGGGAGGTAAGGCTCTTATCATGTTCCCTAAGGTTCTGTTGAAGCGTTCAGTGATCCTGTTTCCCACTGGGTGGTAAGGAGTGGTATGTGATTTATTGACACCTGCCATATTCAGCAACTCCTTCATCAGTTTGCTCTCAAAACTTGGACCTTGATCTGAATGCACACGCCTAGGGAATCCATAAATGCAGAAGAGACCGTTCCATAAATGATGAGCAACCTGCCTTGCAGACTGGTTCTTACAGGGAAAGGTGTAGGCTAATTTGGTGAAATGGTCCGTTGCTACCAGGACATCCACACTCTTATCACCCTGCTCTGCTGTCCAAAAATCAATGCAGATGAGTTCCATCGGCTCAGTGGTGCGTATGTTCTCAAGGGGAGCACGATCTTTCGGTTCAGGTGTCTTGCCTACAATACATCGCATGCAGTTCCTCACATAATTCATTATGTCGTATTCCATACCCGTCCAAAAGAACGGTTGTCTGGCCAATGAGAGAGTCCTGGAGCGCCCTTGATGACCAGCCACATCATGCAGACCATGAAGCACTTGTTGTTTTAAAGCATCTGGGACAATGAATTGGCACAACTTCTTGTTCATTTGATTGTCTCTTTTGACTCTAAAAAGCATGCCATCTCTGATGATAAGTTTAGTCCAATGCTTAAGAAGCCGCAGGACAGTACGAGGCTCACTAGCACGTTCACGCTTGTCAGGACGTCTGTGTCTCTGAACGTAAAAGAGTGCTCTACTCACAGCGGTATCCTGTTCTTGTGCGGCTGAAAGTGTGCTCACGTTGAGTGCAGGAGTCTGGTCCACATCGAAGAATTGCTGGATGGATTCCACGCCCATGAATTGTCCTACACCACCAAAAGAATGAGCGTCAAAAACTGCAGCTACATCCTGTGAGCTCAAAGCATCAGTAGACATCTGAGATCGACTGTCAACTTCAGCTGCACCAGAGGAATCATCAGCAGGACTCAGTACTTGACAGCTGGTGGTAAGTCGGAAGGAATCTTGAACGACTTGATCTACAACTCCATCAACCTGATTGAGCAAAGACTGGTAAGGTTCAGTCACGAGTCGATGACTCACACTGGATTGGACAAAAGGTTCCCTGCTCAACGCGTCTGCCACTATGTTTTTAGAGCCGGGTACATATTTCAGGTCGAAGCTGAAGGAGGCCAGCTTAGCAGCCCAGCGTTGTTCGCATGCATCGAGTCTTGGCTTGGTGAGTATGTAGGTGAGGGGATTATTATCTGTCCAAGCTGTAAAATGACGCCCCTTCAACCAATAATGGAACTTGTCGCATATCGCCCACTTAAGTGCGAGGAACTCTAGCCTGTGAGCTGGGTAATTCAGCTGAGACCGTGACAGCGTCTTGCTAGCAAATGCCACAGGCCTGGCCATAGTGCTACCCTCTGGGATCTGGGAAAGAACAGCACCCAATCCATCAAACGAGGCATCTACAGCCAGTATGAAGTCGCGTTCGAAGTCTGGGTGTGCTAGTGTTACACTCGTGAGAAGGTCCTCCTTTAAAGTGTCAAATGCTTTCTGGCATTTATCCATCCAGTCTGTTGGTGAGAGTTTAACGCACACAGCCTTTGAGGTGAGTTTCCTCCTTCTGAATCTGGAGCCCTTAGTGTCTGTCTTCGAGATAAGATCGAACAAGGGTTTAGCTTTAACAGAACATCTCTCCATAAAATGTTGGTAGTATAACACCATACCTAAGAACGATCTAATTTTCTTATGGCATGGAGTGATTCCATCAGAGTCCATTAAGTCCACTGCTTGAACATCTGTAATGGCCTTCACTTTCTCAGAGTCTGTCTTAACACCATCTCCACAAATGACATGTCCAAGAAACTTTACTGACTTTCTCAAGAAATGGCACTTCTTAGGGGAAAGCTTGAGATTGTGGGCCTTGAGTCTTGAGAACACCATCTCCAGCCTGTTGAGTGCAACCTGCTCGTTGGGAGCAAAGACCATGAGATCATCAAGGTAGCACAGTAAACTTGTGAAGTTCTTGTCACCAAAGATTGACATCATCATGCGCATGAATGTAGCTGGACTATTGCAGAGGTCCTGCTGCATCCTGTTATATTCATGCAATCCAAATGGCGACGAGAAAGCAGTATATTTCTTATCGTCCTCATGTAACGGAACATTATAGAAGCCTGAGGTAAGGTCCATCGTGGAGAAGAAAGCATTCCCCCCAAGAGCAGCCAAGGCGTCTGACTGTTGTGGCAGAGGATGGGCATCTTTCACGGTCCAGGCGTTCAACCATCGAAAGTCGGTACAGATCCTCAGATCACCGTTCTTTTTCCACACCAGGACAAGAGGAGAAGCATACTCACTATTTGATTTTCTGATAATACCCTTCTCTTCCATCTCATCCAGGGCTACTCTCAGCTTCTCATAATGACTTGGAGGCACACGACGGTACGGGAGACGAAAAGGTTTGTCGTCCACTAGGCGGATCCGATGTACAAAATCTTTGGCTTCACCACAGTCCATCTTGTCCCTTGAAAATATGGACTCGTTTTTCTCAATGAGACGAAGTAACTTAATTTTCCATGGTGAGGACACTTCACACATTGTCAGATCCAGGTCTTTCAACCCCAAGTCATTCAAGATATGGACCATCTCCTCCTCAGATCCCTGAGAAGCTTCCTCATGTTGAAAGTATTGAATTTGAGACTGAATATGCTCACTCTCTGGAAGATCTTCCACTGCGATGCATGGAGAAACGTCTGCAATCTTTGCATTTCTTCTTAATGTCAACACATTATTCGTAGGATTCATAACTTTCACAGGTACCCATCCGTCGCCCCATAAAGGTGTAATGACTCGGCCTACCATGATCTGTTTAGGGCCACATTTGGATTGGGTGGGTTCCACAAGCACTGTACTTCCCACAGACATTGCGGTGTTGACAGGAAGCTTGCCCCAAACAAGATGTTCACTCTGAGGCTGCAGTATCACACAGTGCTTGAGCTTAACAGTACCTACTGTTCCAGGTGCGTGATCACCTCTCCATCTTTGTGTGTTGGACAGCAAAGAAATAAACTCTAAACTCTCGTTCTCTCCATTACCGCTTGAAAGTGAGATCAATTTCCAGTAGTCATCTGTATTCTTCAGGAGAGTCAACATGCTTTTGATGGCATTACTGCCCAAGATCATCTCATCTGTCTGTCCTGGAACAATCAGCACAGGTATAATCATTTTACATCCGTAAACACAGACAGACAGATCATACATTGCAGTTGGTGTGACTCGATGACCACCACATCCAATAATAACAACATCATTGGCAGAACACTTTGTCAGCATGGGAGCACTTGCCAACAAACTAGCTTCAGCAGCTTCGCTGAGAGTGCAGGCCATTGAACCACTGTCGAGTAATGCAGAGAAAGACGGGCCCTTTTCAACAGATACAGTTGTGTAAAATAATGAATTGGCTCTGGGGACTCGTTGTATTCCTTGAAAGACAGCAGTTTTATCAGGAGAGACACTGGGTTTGAGCTGCTCAAATACAGACTCATAATCTTGTGAGTCAGAGATGGGAGGGTTATCAATCTGGTCTGTACTAACCTCCCTTATGCACAGTTAGTTTTCCTGATCAGGCTGAGGCGATTGTCTCCTCCACCCAGGACAGAAACGTCTGGAGTGACCTGGTGACTGACACTGGAAACACAGTCGGTGCTCACGACAATGCGTTAAGGCAGAGTGAGCAGCATCTTTGCAATTATCACACGGTAAAGCATCAAAACCTTCAATTCTAGGGAGACTCCTATAAGGCTGGCGTTTTGGAAGAGACTGAGGTCTGTTAGTGTTGGTCAGCAGGACTTTTTCAAGCATGTCAATGACCTTTTCAAGAGCAGATAAATCTGTACTTTTCTGTTGTTGTTCGCACACTGTGGGAGCGGGCACTGGAACTGCATTAAAATCAATCTTGTTGACTGAAACCTTTTCACTTTGGCTACGATGCACTGTACTGGTGGCTTTGAAAGACAAATCAGACTGATAGTCGTTAAGTACAGCCTGTACTTCATGTGCTGACCACTTGCCAATCGGTTTGGACCTGAAAGTCAGGGCTAAGTCTTTACTCGGGCAGTGTCTGATAAACATGTGGACCACTTCAACACCGGGCTTGTCAAGCGTTTTACCTTGCTCTCTCAGACATTCAGAAGCAACATCCGCTGCCTTATTGAGTCACAGCCAGTAGTCGTATGGATTCTCATCCTCCTCAGGCAAGGTAGTGTAAAAATCAGCAAGCGGGACAGGTGAGTAATGATTACAACTGAAATGTTTGCGCAACAGGCTATAGACAGAATTTGGACAGACAGTGGTGGCAGAATCACAGTTCCTGATCCAGAACTTAACTACATCTTTTGCTTTTCCACGCAGGTGCACAAGGATTTCCTCCACATGTTCATCAGCATTCATGCTGCTCTTTTTAACAAATGCCCTCATCAGATCCTTCCATTCCTCAATTTCAATTGTGTCAGAACTATCCCCTCTGAATGAAGGTGGCTCCTTGACTTTTCTGTGCTGAATTAATTGACTTTGCGACAGATTTACCATGCCTGAAGTGCTATTATTAGCCTTAGAATCGTCAGGGTGTTGTTTATTTGGCATGTCAGTGTTCAAGCTAAAAGGACTAAGATGGGACATAATGTTGTTTGCTAACTGTTGACCAATCTGATGGACAATTGAACTCATTTGCCCAAACATATCATGCAAACTATGTTCAGTATTAGGTGTTGACATGCTGAAATCTCTAGACATTTGATTGACATCTGACTGCATGTCTGCTATATCTGACTCTCTTTCAGTACACACCCTTCTTGTAATGCCAGGTCTGCTAGCGCTATTCTCAGTATTGGGACTGTCAATTGAAAAGGGAATTGGTACACCTAAAACCCCTCTGCCTCTGCCTACTGGACTAGGAGTGAATTGGCCAGGTAAATATCTCTTGCTGTTACTCATCATGAGAGATAAAATATGCTGCAAGTTCACACACACATACAAACATAAACTCAATGTCAATGATAAGAGCGAAGTGTCCCATAAACTGAAAAAGGATAAAGTCAAAGAGTCTCTTGATCACGAAAGGCTGTGAACCAAGGACGAGCTGTTAAATTGATTGCGGATGCTTCCAATCCTTATGCAGCAGCCCGGCGATTTCCATCAACTTGCTTGAAGACGCGACCCATAGCAAAACAGCGGCATCACAACTTCACGGCACCAATGTGACGGTCTTGCCTGGGCGGTCTTCCTGCTGGGTGGAGCTGCACAATGGAGATATAAACGTGGAAATAGGGGTTTCACTTTAGGAAGAATGAATCAATTCCACAGCGTGTCTCATTATCTCTGCTCTGTTTATTTAAAACAGTACTCTTTCTTTTTTAATCTTTGCGTTGTGATCGTATAGTGAGTACAATTTTGCAGACTGACAAATATAAGACATTTTCAGTGAATTAATCACAAATCAACTCAATGAAATGATGAACATCTCAATTAAAATAAATGTAAAGAGAAACATTCCCACCTAGTGGTGAATATACACAATACTACATGAATAAAACAATTAATCCATTAAACACATTATAACACATTTTATACACAATACCTGCACAATGGAGATATAAACGTTGAAATAGGGGTTTCACTTTAGGAAGAATGAATCAGTTCTACATAAAACACAAGACAATGCACAAATTAATTACGATTGTGCCTCGTAATACAAAGTCGGAATAACTAAATATAAAATAACACACTCGACGCCAAACACATATCAAAAGTTGCCTAACAAGTTCATTGCAAAATCAATCCACAATAAAGCAGTTTTTTATGTGTTTTGGACACTTTTAACTGATAATTCTCCGACTGCTCGAAAAGTGCAACTTACCCACAGCGTGTCTCATTATCTCTGCTGTGGGCGGTCCCTATTCCGTACACTAAATGCCATCACGCATCAGCCAGATGGCGCTGTCCCCATTTATGCAGTAATTTAACATTTTACACTCCGTTACATGTACGTGCGTGCGCGTGAGAGAGAGAGAGAGAGAGTTCAGAGGTTAGTGTCACTACAAGAGAGAAATGCTGACATGAAGCCGCTAATTCGGGAGAGTCACTCGTTTAAACAAACGCTGAACAGAGAGAGTCTGCTGGAGGAAAGAGGACGAGGCAGAGCTCGTAATAAAACAAGGATCAACATCAGCGTGGCTTTCAGAGATGGAGAACTGAGGGATCTGAAATGTTGTAAACGCGCCGCGGAGATGATGGTGTTTTAATACTCAACAGGAGAGTAAGTGTTTTATTGAACAGATAAACTCATGTGTCTCTCTAACAGAGTTCACTGTAAAGCTTTATCTATCGTGAAGATCATTACGGTTGTTGTAGTATTGTGTGTATTAATGTGTAAAACGACAGTAACGTCTTCAGCTGGACAGCTCGAGATCCTTTCATCTAAACTGGTTATATCTCTGACGCCTATGGTGAATGTTTTAGCAGCAGAATGATAATCATATTCATCCGCAACCAAAACAATATTCTTCTGTAAAGTGCATGCAGTTTTGTTTTTAACATCTAGAACACTTTTGTCTTCACTGCACACACACATCTTAAATGCTATAAATCAATACAATAAATTAAAATACGTAATAAAATGGTCCAAAATGATACAAACCACCGCCACAATCAATGACCAGAATGTTCTAATGTTATACTCTTTGGTGAACATTACATTGACGTGTATGTATTAGTTAAAATAACGTTAGTGATACGTCCTTATTAACATTTGATAAAGTTCTCACAATGTTAGGAGAAAATGTTCAACATGCAACATTTCAACATGCTTTAAAGATCTGTTTTACTATTAGTATTTTTTATTTGATTTTTATTTATAGTTTAGTTTTATTTTATTTTAAAAGGTTTAAAACAATATCCTTGCAAATGATGTAGGCCTAAGTATTTTTTTCTTAATAGTTCCCACAATCATTCAGATGCAAAGGTGAGATGAGTTAATGGTGTATACACTGAATAACACGACTCATTATTGGAACAATACTTTTTTGAATTTGAAAAGTTGTTAGATTTCGCTTATGTTCAAATAACATCCTACACTGTGCACTCTATATACTGTAGTCATAGCAACAGTATAATGGTGTTGTGTTGTCCCAAACACTGGAACCTGGACTGACCTCATAAATCTCGTTTCTGCATTTCTGTCAAACATTTGTCAGCTCATTCTGACAAAAAGAGCCTCTAAAAGGTCTTCCTGTCCATTTTACTGGCTGTGTGTAACAAATAAGGGTCATTGTCACGGGGCGTAAAACTGGCTTGATTTTAACGGGCACTTCAAACGGTTGAAAGACAGAAAGACAGAGGTCATGTGGGCCGATTCACAGCAGACTGTAAAAGCAGCGCAGACACTGATGCATTACAGCACATTTATAATGCATGATCAAATGTTACGTGAAATCATATGCAGTGTACACATTTTAATAAGGCAATGGTTTAACCGAAACACACATGTCTTCAGTTTCATAGGAGACAGTTGGTGTTATTGAACACTAGGTGGCGCTAGAGACGCAGGTCCTGATCAAAGTTTGATGCTGAGACTTAATTTGAATGACCAAAGACAAAATAGTGCAAAAAAATAAATAAATCCGAGGTTCTTTACATTGTTGCTCCGTGTGCTACATGCACAACAAAACACATTTTTGCTACAAAGATATATATATATATATTCTATAGAAAAACTTATAATCATTATTATGAGTAATTGAAAAAAAGACTTTTGTGAGCATATGTGCATTTGGGAATTTAAATATAACAGTAAGAAAGAAAGACAAAAATGGAGATCTTAAACCGCTGAGATCATGAGAGTTGAAAAAGTAAACATGTTTTTGTTCTCACTTTGGCATTTTAACTCACTGAGAGAGAGCGAGAGAGAGAGAGAGAGAGAGAGAGAGAGAGAGAGAGAGAGAGAGAGAGAGAGAGAGAGAGAGAGAGAGAGAGAGAGAGAGAGAGAGAGAGAGCGAGAGAGAGAGAGAGAGCGAGAGAGAGAGAGAGAGAGAGCGAAAGAGAGAGAGAGAGAGCGAGAGAGAGAGAGAGAGTGAGAGAGAGAGAGAGAGAGAGTGAGAGAGAGAGAGCGAAAGAGAGAGCAAAAGAGAGAGAGAGAGAGAGAGAGAGAGCGAGAGAGAGCGAAAGAGCGAGAGAGAGAGATAGAGAGAGCGAGCGAGCGAGAGAGAGAGAGAGAGAGAGAGAGAGAGAGCGAGAGAGAGCGAGAGAGAGAGAGAGAGAGGGAGAGAGATAGAGAGAGAGAGAGAGCGAGCGAGAGAGAGAGAGAGAGGGAGAGAGATAGAGAGAGAGAGAGAGCGAGCGAGAGAGAGAGAGCGAGAGAGCGAAAGAGCGAGAGAGAGAGAGAGAGAGAGAGAGAGAGAGAGAGAGCGAGAGAGAGAGAGAGAGCGAGAGAGAGAGAGAGAGAGAGAGCTTCTGTAAAGTCTTCCTAAATTGCAGTGATAAGTATATATATATATATATATATATGTGTGTGTGTGTGTGTGTGTTTATGTATTTTTATATTATGTATATTTTTTACTTTTGTTTATCAATTGTGTATTTATAGACACTTCCAAAAAGGAGTTGTATCTGATTTTAGTGAACTTCAGGGAACATAGTTCATCTATTTTCTCCTTAAAGTATGGCTTCAATTAAACACACACACACACACACACACACACACACACACACACACACACACACACACACACACACACACATCATTGTGGCCCTCTGGAGAGTGTGTTGTTCAAGACCCCTACGACTAAACAAATTGACGAGTGACCTCTTGCTCGGGTGTATTTACCCATGACAGGTGTATGAATCACAGCTCTGCTCGGACACCACAAGAAACAAAACTTTAATGATCCTGTTCATCAACAGAGCGGCGTCACTGCGAACACGCTGCAGATGAACACACACCAGGTGACTAAAAATGCATACTATATGAAAAAAAATAAAAAAGTTAAATGCACAGCAGGGTTATTAAACAGTAGTTAACTAAGAGGCCATTTTAATGAAAAACAGAAACCGTTTTATGTGTTTGGCCGTCCATTTACACATCGACAGCATTTTGGGGGCCTGGAAACGCAAACTTTTGAAAACATTAGCAAGTAAAAAGTGCAAGTTATTGAAAACATACCGTTTATCATCTCTGTGCAAATTTGTGAAACGGTAACGTCATGCGTATTACGTGTTCAGTCAATAGGCACGTGTTTCTCTACTCAGTGACATCGCCATCTACTGGCCTGGCAGCAGAATACAGCCATCTTAGTCATTTTCGTGGATCTGTGTGAACGGGATCGTTTTGACAATGTTGTCTGTATGCAAAAAATGCAAAGGAAAAACGTTTTACACTGTTGTTCTGTAAACGTAACCTAAAACTAAAAACATTAAAAAAATTGTTACTAAAAAAAACTATATATATATATATATATATATATATATATATATAAAAAGCTTATTATTTGTATTTGCCAAGGCAACACTTCTCATTATATACTCATACAATAAAAATGACAATAAAATTTAAATAAAAACAGTAATATAAACTATATTATATAATACTATATTATTAAAATACTAATACTAAATTATATTAATACTAAAATTACACTTATGCAAAGTAAAATAACTGAGCAATTCTGTTCAAATCAAAAGCACAACATCCTAAATGAAATTAATCAATGCCACAAAATAAAAATAAAATAAAGTAAAAGGATTCAATGAACAGAACATTCTAATGTTAAACTTGAATGTTATATTTATGTGTACATGTTAGTTATGTAAATTAATGTCAGTGAAACATCCTTATTCGTTACATTCCTTAAGGATTTGTTTTATTCATTATCATTTATTTAGTTTCATTTTATTTTATCTGATAAGTTAAAAGAATAAGATGCCGCATTTAATGGTGTGTATCCAGAACAACACACCTCACTGTCGAACCATTACAAAGAAAGCATTTTGAATTTGAAAAGTTTCACTAATGTTTGAATAACATTCTCCTCACAGGGACATTGTAACATTTCCACAACCAAACTGGAAAACGAGCACTTCACCGATGATAATGGGAACGTTCTACTGGTTTTGTCGTGCTGTCGCGTCGTTGGCTCTCTGCGTAGACGGGGTGTGAGGCTCTTTGTGAAGTGTTCTGCGACATGAAGGGCTACGACCTCTGACCCCCCCTCTCATATCTGGCCCCTCTGCACTTCAGGGCCAAGAGCCTCCCGGACCGGCGTATGATTTATTCACCAGCTCTTGCTGTGGCCTGGCTTTGTGACCCCCCTCCCATTGTGTGTGTGGAGAGGGTTGGGGTTCGAGCGTGAACACACAGCCGGTCGCGTCCGCCGTGTTACACTGACTCACGCTCGCAGCTTTGTTGTCGGGACGGACGAGTCGCCCATCTGGACCCGTTCCTCTCCAAAGCTGCAGAAACACTCAGAATCGAGTCTGATTAGTTCGTGTTTCAGTGCTGTCCTTCAGAGCTTGAGCAGAGGAATGACTTTCCAGTGAGTTATGTGTGTTTAACCCCCTCCGGTTTAGGCTTTCACACTTGGTTTGACTGTTAATCTCTTATTTCATTGGGTCTGAATCACGTTTGTGTCATCAGTCAGTATGCAGGTAAGCAGAGTTTTGTGTGGTCAAGCTATAGAGCAAACATGACTCAATGCATATAATTGTTTGACATTGCATAATGTAATAGTAATGCATAATTGAGTATTTGATGGATTAAATACATGCTGTGTCTCCTCTGACTTTGATCAAGCACAGAACACTGTAAAATCATTGTTAACATGTTTACATGTTGGATGAAGCCAAGCTACAATCACATTATCAAAGTCTGTTAATCCAACTTTGCAAAAATCCGACTGCATGCTGCGATCTTACTCTGACTAAAGTGTTTATGTGATATAAAAAAAAGACAAATTATTGCATGCATAATTATATGCATAATTGTTTGACACTGCATAATAATTACACCAATGCATAATTGAATATCTGACATATTAAATACACATTGTGTTTTTGACGTTTGGTGCAAGCGCACAATACAGAGGGTAAATGTGAAGTAATTAAAAGGTTTACAAGCTGGACGGAGCCAAACTAAAATCACGTCATCAGAGTCTGATCGTCCAGATTTTCAAAGATCGGACTGTTTGCAATACATAGTTTGAAGACAAATTACTGGATGCATAATTGTTTGACATTGTATAATGTAATGGCATTGCATAGTTAAATATTCGACCCATTAAAAAGACTGATTGGACTAATGCAAATGCTCATGTGAATACCACAGTGAGTCCTAGCAGGTGTTGCAGTAAGTTTCAGATTCATTATGTTACTGATGTATTTGGTTTGGATTCACCGTGAACATTTGTCCGTCACGGACGAAGAATGCGATCTGCTCTCTGAAGGCAATTTATTCTGACACAAACTATCATTTGTGTGACCAAAAGCGCATAATCCTACATTAATTAATAGTTCACTTCTACAAGTTAGAACAGGTTACAAATGTTGCTATTTGTAGTTTAGTTTTATTTTATCTGACAAGTTCAAAAGTTAAAAGAACATGAAGCTGCATTGGTGTAAATCTGGTTAGTACAGTTATACAAGTTAGAACGAGTTGCAAAAGCACTTTTTCAGGGGGACTCAAGTGCAGTTTGCAATGCTGGCTTTCACACTCGTTGTGTACCAAAAAGACAAAAAACATCTTTACATTCATGCATTTAGCAGATGCTTTTATCCAAAGCAACATGCATTCCCTGGATATCCAGTTTATGACTTTGGCATTGCTATAATGCAGGAACGCAAATCTCTGCGAAAGCACTTACAATGCAAAATGGCTTACGAAAACACGTACATTTTTTTAGGTTTCACCTTTAATTCTCAAGCAAACAAACAAACCCTCTGCATCTCATTGGTGGAGACTCAAAGGTGTGTCTGCACGCCACATATTCCCTATAGCTGTTAAACTCTTTCTGAAAGTAAACGCTCCGCATTACGAGCGAAGACTCATTTCCAGCGGGCTGAGGTCTATGGCAGCACATCTCTTTTGTGCGAGCTGTGAAACCGCTGACTGTGGAACGTGAGAAGGAAGAAAGGTGAGCGCGCAGGGACGTCCCGTACGTGGCTCCTCCTTTTGTTCTCTGGTCTCCTCTTGTTCGGTGAGGAAGGCCTCAGAGACCGCGGCCTGAAAAAAACCTTCCGGCTAATCGAGACTCATCTCTGTAACCTCTGTGTCACCTCTCCTCCTCCCGATCCAGACGTCACACCTGCTTTCATGAGCTCTCTGTGAGGACTCACTGTACGCTGCTTATCTGCCCCGCAAAATCAACAACAACAACAACAACAACGTTACCTGGGAGTGTTTCTCATGCGCTACATTAGCAGACCTGTCAGCAACTCAGAAAGATCAGTTAAAGCTGGTGTGTGTCTTTTTTTCATTGGTACCTAACTATTAAATACATTTTTGTACTAAAATAAAAAAAAATATAAGACGAAAAACTTAACTAAAAAAAATAAAACTAAGTTTAAGAAGCGCTACAAATAAATTAAGCCTAAATGTGATATTTAGAGAATTATTTCTTAAAGAATACAAAAAAAAAAATCACATTACTAAAACTATATAGAAAATCTCAAATGCCTGACATTATTTCATCACAATTTCACTGTATTATTTTCGCACAGGTCTATGAAGTTGTTTAGATATGCATCTTTATCCACATGCATACAGTTTACTTACATAAAGCGATATACACTCACCGGCCACTTTATTAGACACAACTGCTCATTAACGCAAATATCTAATCAGCCAATCACATGGCAGCAACTCAGTGCCTTCAGGCATGTAGACATGATCGAGAGGATCTTCTGAAGGTCAAACTGAGCATCAGAATGAGGAAGAACGGTGATTTAAGTGACTTGGTTGCTGGTGCCAGACGGGCTGGTCTGAGTATTTCAGAAACTGCTGATCTACTGGGACCATCTCTAGGGTTTACAGAGAACATGGTCCGAAAAAGATCAAATATCCAGTGAGCGGCAGTTCTGTGGGAACAGGTTTCATGCTTGAATGTTTAAAAAAAACACATCATTCTCCATTGTTGCGGCTCCTCTCTTCCCAGTCTGTCAGTAACGCTCTGTTTACTTCCTGTCTCTATGAAGCCCCTCCTTCTGAAAAGCACACTGTGCTCTGATTGGTCGGCTGGAGCAGTGTGTTGTGATTGGTCGAGAGTTTCGAGTGTGCTTGGGAAATGTCCCGCCCTTTACCATAACCGCCAACTCAACCAGGCCCCGCCCCTTTATTCTGCGTATGAATTATTATAATGAGGAATATTGTGACGTGTTTGTTCCCGGGAGAAACTCAAGACTACAATGGAGGCGTTTCAGGAGTTCAGAAACACTGACACTGATACAGAGAAGAACTAAGAGCTTTTTCATGCTCAAACAGCAACATTACACGCTGAAGACAGAGGAAATCAAGCATTAAGTAATATACTAGTACTGCTCATATTAACCATGAACTCTAGTCTTAAAAATAGTTTGTTAGTCGTCCATTGGAGTTGAATGATCCCTCACATTATAGGTCACATTATAAGTGCTCAGACACACCGCTTTCACCTGCTGAACCATAAAACAGGTGGAAGAATCCCACAGATGCACATCGAAGGAGGAACCGTGGAGCAGATTCATGAAGGAGGAACCATGGAGCAGATTCATGAAGGAGGAACCATGGAGCAGATTCATGAAGGAGGAACCGTGGAGCAGATTCTCTCCAGACACCGGCAGGAGGACCGTTTCTTCACCCCTGACCTGTTTTCCGTCTGCAGCGGTTGTTCCTGCTGGATATTTTGATACTGTTGTAGCAGGGAGAAGGTTAACACGGATTTAACACTGATAAAAATCGTTTCCCGTGAGACAAGCAGGACCTCAGCTGAAGGCCACTCGCGGCCAGATCTTAATGATTTTTCAGTCTGACATCACACACTCACGTGTGTTTTGTTGTTTCAGGAGCCTGATTTTCACAGTCCACTTGGCAGTCGATGTTACAGACGCTAGCCATTACATTAGCAGACGTCGCGACTGCAGACGAACCCTAGTTAGCTAGACGCGCGTGATCCCTCATGAGAACATGTCTAAAATACCTTCAGCGCTATCGGAGGAAATGAGCCTCTGCTGTCCGCGGCCCGTGGAACATGAGGCCAGCAAACGCTTCGAATTCCTTACATTTCCACACAGATTCACCGGACCGGAAAACACTGCTCATGTCTGGAGGAGAGAGAGAAATATTTTCATTTTGTGCCATCTATCTATCTATCTATCTATCCAACCATCCACCCATCCGTCCATCCATCTATCTATCCATCTACTGCCCATACATCTATCTATCCATCCATCCATCCATCCATCCATCCATCCATCTATCCATCTATCCATCTACTACCCATCCATCTATCCATCCATCCATCCATCCATCTATCCATCTACTACCCATCCATCCATCCATCTATTCATCCATCCTTCTATCCATCCATCCATCTATCCATCTATCATCCATCTATATATTTATCTATCCATCCATCTACTACCCATCCATCCATCCATCTACTACCCATCCATCCATCCATCTACTACCCATCCATCCATCCATCTACTACCCATCCATCCATCCATCTACTACCCATCCATCCATCCATCCATCTATTCATCCATCCTTCTATCCATCCATCCATCTATCCATCTACCACCCATCTATCTATTTATCTATCTATCTATCTACTATCCATCCCACTACTATCCATCCATCCTTCTATCCATCTACTACCCATCTATCTATCTATCTATCTATCTATCTATCTATCTATCTATCTATCTATCTATCTATCTATCTATCTATCTATCTATCTATCTACTATCCATCCATCCATCCATCCATCTATTCATCCATATATCCATCTACTATCCATCCATCCATCATAGAGTGTGTGAGACATTGTCGAGATCGATTGGAGACAAATGAGATCAACTGGGGTCTTTTAGTAAGGAGAAATATCTGAAACTTCAGTAAAAGGCACCATCTGCATTCAATTCAATCTTGCGATATTAAACTACTTTTATGGTCTAATGTTAGAATATTGCACAAGATTTGCATGAGAAACAAACAAATACAAAATATGTTCACTTACTGGTCAAAATTGGGTGAGTCTGATTTTTTTTTTTTTTGAAAAAAGTCTCTCCTGCTCACCAAGGCGGCATTTATTTGATCAAAAAATACATTAAAATATTCATTTTCTATGTGAATATATCTTAAAACTGTAATTTATTCCAGTGATCAAAGTTGAATTTTCTGCATCATTACTCCAGTCTTCAGTGTCACATGATCCTTCTAATCATTCTAATATGATGATTTGCTGCTCTAGAAACATTTATGATTATTAGCAAAATTGAAAACAATTGTGCTGCTGTTTCATATTTTTGTGAAAACCATGATTCATTTTGTTTTTCAGGATTCTTTGATGAATAGAAAAGTTCAAAAAGAGCAACATTTATTTGAAATAGAATCTTTTGTAACATTATAAATGTCTTTACAGTCATTTTTGATGAATGCATCCTTGCTTAATGACAGTACATAACCACCTATATACTTTTTTTCTCTTGCTGAAAAGCATCAATTAAAAAATGCTACACTAATAGCACTTTTCCCAAGTAGAATGTTGGAAATTCCGACTTTCCATCATCCTGAGTGGAATGCAGCACTAGAACACTGTAGAATCCATTACACTAACAAATACCACAATCTGTAGGAACGTTTCATGGTAAAATCATTCAGCTGAACTAACAAGACTCGATAAACCTTTTCACATTCTTTTCCTGTGTCTTATCCATCCTGCCCGCTCTCGCATTAGAGCTCAAGTCCACGTACAAGTGTGTGTGTGTGTGTGTGTGTTTGGATGGGGGAAGGAGGTGACGGGTCACGAGGAGTAACCTGAGAGGTCTGACCCCGGGTACAACTGAATCTAAGCGGAACCAGCCCTTTAAAAGCTCACGTTCAGTGTGTGTGTGTGTGTGTGTGTGCTCGTCGAGAGCAGTGACAATATCCAGGTCCCAGTGCAAGACATATGCAATTGCTGATGTATTTAAGGTTTTCTGGTGTGAGATAGCACTTTTGAGATTCCAGAGGCTCAATGAAATCCAGACGCGGGCCGCTGCAATCGTCCTGACCTGCTCTTGACATCACATCCACTTCTCCTGCTCTTCTGTTTGCATTCTCCGAAGAGATCTGGCCTTCTCGAGGGTGGCGGCAAACATCTCAGCGGTTTGTTTGTTTGCATTGCTGTAGTCTTAATTCACGAGTCATTCATGAGCCAGTCATATACTCAATGTGGGCAACCGACCAGCTGTGCGAGCTGAAGCACTTTATTAGTGGATTTACTAACTTGACCAAATACAAATGTGATTGATCAGATTTATACACAACATTAGCATAATATTACAACACCTGCACAAAATGACACAAATGCATAAGAGAACTTAAACTAAGTTGCACTGTAGTCAGATTATTGTTCTGTAATACATAAAGAAATATAGATATATCTCACTAAACACTGAAGACTGATGCTGAAAATTCAGCTTTGCATCACAGGAATAAATTAGGTTACACTTTATTTTAAGGTGATGTAATTACATTGTAATACTCAATATAATGTGTAAGTACTCAAAAAAGTACTAAGTAATATTAATTAACCACATTTACTTACTAAAGAGTTATGGTTATGGTTTGGTTTTAGGAATAGTTGTAATTATGCATTTATAGTGAGTACATGTACTAACGTGTAACTACGTCACCATAAATTACATTTTAAAATATATTCAAATAAAACAGTTATTTTAATTGTAATAATATTTCACTTTTACTGTATTTTTGATCAAATAAATGCAGTCTTGGTGAGCAGAAAAGACTTATATAATCAAATATATAATTTCATACATTTTCTAACTATTTATGTAATTTTGTAATGACAAAATCATATATAATCAGTAGCTCTGGTTTTCATATCCAGAGCAACTTTCAATTTTTTTTTAAATGCTAATGCACGTTTAATACAGTCTGGGAATTCAGAGGAGTTTAGCACAAAAATAAAAATTAGTCATAACCCTCTTGAAAAGTCTCCACCATTTCCAAAACATAACATAGTTTCTCTCGTTAGGATCTGCAAACCTGCCTGTCATAATGTTGACACTAGGGTAAGTGATCGCTTCCCTCGGACGGCCTTTAAAAGGACGGAGCGCAGATGCTCGTCTCCAACCTCGATGCGAGACATGATGAGCAGATAAGATCAGGAGGAATGCTCTGTAAACATGATCATGTGTGTGCAGGGATGGGGAGATCCATCTGCATACTAGGAGTGTTTGCCAAGTCAAGCATCACTGCTACTAGTGCTCATATTAGGGTTAGTTTCAGCATTCATCCCCTTTCAGTCAACTAAAATCAAATAAAAAGAGTGAAAAAGAAGAGCTTAGCAACTCCCTGGCAACCACCCACAACACTAGCATCACAGGAGCTGCTGTAATTCCTGTCATTTCTTCCGAGCTTTACACACTCACTGGGTGCCATGCCATGGATCATGTTTAATTACATTAGAAATCACCGGTGGATTTAGAGTGTAAACACTGTAAACAGGCCCTCAGCTGTGGGGTATTTATGTGTGTGTGTGTTGATGTTCTGTAGGTTTATTGCAGCGAGCTGAAGTTCAGCTGAGTGCTTTTAAGGTCTGGACTCCATCGCAGCTTTCATTGGCCAAGGACCGCCCAGACGTGTAAAGCAACCAATCGTGGATAGTTATGGTCAGCGTCACGTTTAGGGTGTGAAAATGTAAAGTCGAAGTCCATACGATAACAGACCGACGTGCAACTCATCCAAGAAAGTAGTGCAAGTGAACTTTTGAAAATCAGGCGTTTAGTTGATCCTGATAAGCATTCATTGTTACAGTTGTACACAACATCTTTCTTTTTATATATATGGAGGTTTCCGGACCGTTAAAGACACCAACACACACACACACACACACACACACACACACACACACACACACACACACACACACACACACACAGACACAGACACAGACACAGACACACGCTGTAAATCTGGCCCTAAGTTTAATATTAAAGAAACTTCTGACTACCAGCATCAAGTCTGGCCAAGTTCACAGCTTATTCTTATTATTCAGGAACAACCCACTTTTCCCACATTTCATTTGTAAATGCATCTTTTTTTCTCTTTTCTCCACTCTGAGACGGCGTTTTAGTCCTGTGAAAACTCATAAAAGCTCACTGAGATACAGACAGACATAATCAAGTTCTCACGATATTTTTCTGGCAGGATCATTTAATTTAGCAAGCTATCTCAGCATTCACCGATGTCGCACTCAATCACCATTATATGTTTGGTCTAAAATGCGACTGTATATAAATGAACTATAACCCACTATATCTGCTATAACCACACTATATCTGCTATAACCACACTATATCTGCTATAAACACACTATATCTGCTATAACCACACTACATCTGCTATAAACACACTATATCTGGCATAACCACACTATATCTGCTATAACCACACTACATCTGCTATAAACACACTATATCTGCTATAACCACACTATATCTGGCATAACCACACTATATCTGCTATAACCACACTACATCTGCTATAAACACACTATATCTGCTATAAACACACTATATCTGCTATAATATAACCACACTATATCTGCTATAACCACACTATATCTGGCATAACCACACTATATCTGCTATAACCACACTACATCTGCTATAAACACACTATATCTGCTATAAACACACTATATCTGCTATAATATAACCACACTATATCTGCTATAAACACACTATATCTGCTATATCCACACTATATCTGCTATAAACACACTACATCTGCTATAAACACACTATATCCACACTATATCTGCTATAAACACACTATATCTGCTATAAACACACTATATCCACACTATATCTGCTATATCCACACTATATCTGCTATAACCACATTATATCTGCTATAACCACACTATATCTGCTATAACCACACTATATCTGCCATAACCACACTATATCTGCTATAACCACACTATATCTGCTATAACCACACTATATCTGCCATACTATATCTGCTATATCCACACTATATCTGCTATAAACATACTATATCTGCTATAAACACACTATATCTGCTATAACCACACTATATCTGCTATAATATAACCACACTATATGTGCTATAAACATACTATATCTGCTATAACCACACTACATATCTGCTATAACCACACTATATCTGCTATAAACACACTATATCTGCTATAAACAGACTATATCTGCTATAACCACCACACTATATCCGCTATAAACACACTATATCTGCTATATCTGCTATAAACACACAATATCTGCCATAACCACACTATATCTGCTATAAACACACAATATCTGCTATAACCACACTATATATGCTATAAACACACTATATCTGCTATAAACACACTATATCTGCTATAAACACACAATATCTGCTATAACCACACTATATCTGCTATAAACACACAATATCTGCTATAACCACACTATATCTGCTATAAACACACTATATCTGCTATAAACACACAATATCTGCTATAACTACACTATATCTGGATAAACACACTATATCTGCTATAATTTAACCACACTATATCTGCTATAACCACACTATATCTGCTATAAACACACTATATCTGCCATAACCACACTATATCTGCTATAAACACACAATATCTGCTATAACCACACTATATATGCTATAAACACACTATATCTGCTATAAACACACAATATCTGCTATAACCACACTATATCTGCTATAAACACACAATATCTGCTATAACCACACTATATCTGCTATAAACACACTATATCTGCTATAAACACACAATATCTGCTATAACTACACTATATCTGGATAAACACACTATATATGCTATAATTCAACCACACTATATCTGCTATAACCACACTATATCTGCTATAAACACACTATATCTGCTATAACCACACTATATCAGCTATAAACACACTATATCTGCTATAAACACACTATATCTGCTATAAACACACTATATCTGCTATAACCACACTATATCTGCTATAACCACACTATATCCACACTATATCTGCTATAACCACACTATATCTGCTATAAACACACTATATAAACACACTATATCTGCTATAACCACACTATATATCTGCTATAAACACACTATATCTGCTATAACCACACTATATCTGCTATAAACACACTATATAAACACACTATATCTGCTATAACCACACTATATATCTGCTATAAACACACTATATCTGCTATAAACACACTATATAAACACACTATATCTGCTATAACCACACTATATATCTGCTATAAACACACTATATCTGCTATAACCACACTATATCTGCTATAAACACACTATATCTGCTATAAACACACTATATCTGCTATATCTGCTATAAACACACTATATCTGCTATAACCACAATATATCTGCTATATCTGCTATAAACACACTATATCTGCTATAACCACACTATATATCAGCTATAAACACAATATATCTGCTATATCTGCTATAAACACACTATATCTGCTATAACCACACTATATATCAGCTATAAACACACTACATCTGCTATATCCACACTATATCTGCTATAAACACACTATATCTGCTATAAACACACTATATCTGCTATATCCACACTATATCTGCTATAACCACACTATATCTGCTATAAACACACTATATCTGCTATGACCACACTATATCTGCTATAAACACACTATATCTGCTATAACCACACTATATCTGCTATAAACACACTATATCTGCTATAACCACACCATATCTGCTATAAACACACTATATCTGCTATAACCACACTATATCTGCTATAAACACACTATATCTGCTATAACCACACTATATCTGCTATAATATAACCACACTATATCTGCTATATCCACACTATATCTGCTATAAACACACTACATCTGCTATAAACACACTCTATCCACACTATATCTGCTATATCCACACTATATCTGCTATAACCACACTATATATCTGCTATAAACACACCATATCTGCGATAACCACACTATATCTGCTACACTATCTGCTATAACCACACTATGCAAGTTTGCCAGATCGGGTCGCGTTTCTGTAGTCCGACTGAGACATAGGAAAACTGCAAATTTGACTTGCTTTACGTCAAGCGTTACAATAGTTATTATTTCGTTTTTCTTCGTTTCTGATGTCGCAATACATCATCCTTTCATGAAATCATGCATCATACTCGACCTTGCCTGTGGACATCGTTCATTCTAAAGCCGGTGCTGGATAAACAGCGAGCGTGCGTTTGACGCAAAGCTAAATTATTCACGACAGCGGTAATGGACAATTTAGTTTCCAACCAGTAGGGGGACCGAAGAGGAAAAGCTCCATGGTGTTGCTTTAAACATAATAGTAAAGTGAAATAGTATTTTCTTGTGCTCCAATTGTCACAGTGTCTGGTTGTGTTCCCTTGTCTATCACTAGAGGTCCTCGTTCTCACGGTGTCCTTCACATTTGACTTCAATTCCCAGCATTCTGTCTGTCACTGTCACTCATCAGTTCATTGCACTCAGCTGTTCCCCGTAATCATTGTTCCCAGCTGTTCTGTGTTAGTCTTGTGAGAGATGTGTATATATTCCGTCTTTGTTAGTGTCTGTTACGGAGTCCTTGTTTAATGTCACACCATTTCAATATCTGCGTCCTGGTTCTTGTTCCTAGTTTTGTTCTTGTGTTTTTGGATTGCCTTATTGGATTTGGACCCCTGCCTGAATGACTACGAGTTTGGATTACCCTATTAAATAACATACAGCAATTGGATCTTCTGTCCCCTGTGTGTTTACGTGACACCAATAATGATCTAAAAGTCTTCTTTTTTTCTTCTTCTTTTTTACAGTGCAGTAAATGTCTTAAATAAAACTCTGAATATCTTTCAAAGATTAGATGGCACTAACCTGACAAACTCCAAATCATAATTTCCTCTAAAAGCACTCAAGCCTGTGCCTGTCCCTTCTAAGCATGCTTTGGTTGCGGTGGACTGGAGCACTGCGACTTCAAGGACTCCTTCAGGACTTTCAGTGGGAGATTCGCTTTAATAGATGATTGCCCCGGCACAAGCTTAACCACAGCAAAGCTGAAGAAATCTCATTAAAGCACTCTTCTGCACAGACTCTTCATCACACAACACATGAATTCACTGCAAAGCGATACATCACAATCAAGAATAAATACAGAGAGCTGGAAGAATTATTGCTTTTGTGGATTTTTTTTGCCACATTACAATTTGATTCTATGAAAACACAAAAGATAAATACAGCTGAAATACAATTTCACTTCTCAATAGGTATAACATGGCGCTTGCTACGCCAAGGTCAGGGGTTCGACTCCCAGGGAACATGCATACTGATAAAAAATGTGCGTTGTACCTGCAAGGTACTTTGCATAAATGCGTCTGCAAAATGCATTAAATATTTTATTTCATTTAACATTTTTCAAGTAGCAAAAGTTAAAAAAAATCCTCTTACTTTTAGTTATCTGTGATAACCCTGTTACTGTATATCGTTCTGCACAAACAAATTTAAAAAAGTAACTTCCGGATCCAATTACCGTAAACCCTCAGAGTTTGTTATTGAAAACTAACGTCAGTGTTTTGCTGCGCTTAAGTTCTTTAAAGGTTTCAGCTCGTAAGGCCCAGCTGTTGGTGATTGGCTTTGATTAGTGTGTATTAGGCTGGATGAAGGTGAGAGTAAGCTAAGCTTATTCTAATGTCAGCTACATGCACTAACACACATGCCTTGCAGGGGTTTTTTTGCACAACCTGATTGACCCTGAGCATTAACACACTTATAATAAATATACACATGTATATGCAATGCTGTATGATTCTTCCAATCTGCCTGCTTTGATTCGCCTGGTACTTGTGCCGTATGTTGTAGAGTAGAAAGTCATTAATAGTTCATCCAGTCTCCTATAAATTGCGACGTTTTAAATGTAAAAGAATAGCAGAGTCCAGACCACAACAATGGTATGGTAAAGTGTCCATTGTATGCATACTTCAGAATCTCACCGGAAATAGTGTGTCATCCGGGTACTTTGCAGACTCTTTTATGAGTAATGTTAATTCGGACATACTTCTTTTGTCACATGCTGTTTTTCACCTACTATATAGTAGGGAAGTATGCAATTTCCAATCACATTCAGAATGATTTTCTCCAGCTGATGAACAACAGCCAATCAGAATCCAGCCAACAAAACTGCACCACATTTAGAATAAACAAAAAACAAAGATATTGTGCATTTGAGTGGACGCTAATATAGTTATCTTTATAGTTATCGTTCTTGGTGTGAATGGGCCCTTTTTAAAGTCTTTATGAAACCAGGCTTAAGTCATGCTGTCAAAAATCTAGACGGCCCAAGGATTCCCAAACTTGTTTAATTTAAATGTTAACTTGAAGTCCCCCTGAGACTTAAGGATACTTCTTCAATAATTGAACGACACTTACATTTTCACGAACGGCCACATGACATGCAAGTAAACATAAAGTATTTTTTTTTTAGTGTTTTATTTTGATTGTTGGGCTGCATGGCAAAATGAATTATATAATGATTATTTTGTCATATATTGCAATTTGAACTGCACTGCGTTATGACATCAAGTTTTTTTTTAAAACAAACATCCTAATTTTTATTATTCATAACATGGTTTTAATCCTCCATTTTAAGATATGGAGACTTAAAAACGATGTGTTTCCACCTTTTCTTCAAGTAAAGCGAACGTCTTTTTAGTAGTTAGCCACTTTATTTTTGAAATAACAGCTAGAAAACTCTTTAAGGACATATACCAATAATAAAACTACACTTTTAAAACATCTGTCTGTGCTAATGAAAAGACACTTATTATACAATTATATTTATTGGTAACACTTTACAATAAGGTATCATTTGTTAACATTAGTTAATGTACTAACTAACATGATCTAACCATGAGCAATAGGCCTAAATTTGTCACTTAATCTTACTTAACTACATTTGTTATATAAATACAGATGTTCATTGTTTGTTCAAGTTACTTTACAGTGCATGCACTAATGTTAACAGTAATAGTAAATGTTGAAATTAACATTAACAAAGATTAATACATTCTGTAGAAGTGCAGCTCTTATTAGTGTTAATGTTAACTGGTTACCTAATGAAACCTTATTATAAAGAGTTATGTTATGCCATGAATCTGTCATGACAATATCTGGACCTGCACTGTAAATAAATATACATGCAAACAGCAAAAAAACTTAAAATAGCCCTTAATACACAATCTTAAATAGAGACCTTTTCTGCCGTCACACAGCACTGCATGCGGCTATTGAAAAAATGACTTCAGAAGACTTGAATTATGGTGCAAAAGTCTCATTTTTGGGGGAACTATGCCTTTAAATTCAACATATTCTTCCCAGTACCGTATATATTAGATATTTCTGCGTGAGCAAGCGTGCTTATCCTGGCGTTGTTATTTAAATGAGCCCCCCTCGGCCCCCTCTCGGGCTCTCGGTCCCTGTAGGGCCATCGTTGCTAATCAGCATGTTGATCTGAGGAGGTGGAGCGGGCAGCTGAATCTGTGGCTGCTGGAGCAGAGACGATTAAGAGGCGTTCAGGGATTAGAGCACTACAGCGGCCGCTTTGCCCCTCGCCAATGCCTAATTCTGATTAACAAGAGACCTTCTGCCTCAGCCCACCGAAAACACACGCCCGTCGCATCCTCCACCTGCACATCACACTGGACTAATGAAACTGGGTTTAAGCCTGCGCTCTTCCCGCCATTTATGTTGGTACGGCCCATATGGTGCACATTAGACAAATGAGGGATTCGGGAATGGGATGGGATGGGGTAGAGGGTTTGGAAATGAACGGGGTTGTTAATGTTTACACTATTGGACAAAAGTTTGGAATAATTACGTTTTTGTGTTTTTGAGAGAAGTCTTATGCTGCTCACCAAGGCTGCATTTATTTGATCAAAAATACTGTAAAAATAGTGAGATGTTATTACAATTTATAATGGCTGTTTTCTATGTTAATATATTTTAAAATTTAGCCTCATTTATTCCTGTGATGAAAAGCTGGATTTTTGGTCTTCAGTGTCATGATCCTTTAGAAATCATTCTAATATGCTGATTTGCAACATTTTTGATTATTATCAATGTTGAAAAGAGTCGTGCTGCTTCATATAACAACCACAATAATGCAAACCATGCAACTCTGAATGAATCCTGAGTTAATCCTCAGTTTCAGTTCAACAAACTTCTAAATCTATCAGTTCAAATCGCAATATAGGACAAAACAGATCACAATATGTTTTTTGGTTTTCCGTGCAGCCCAAATATCAAAACATAACACGTAATAAAAAAAGATTATGCTCACATTCCCGCTCTCATGCATGTGAATGGAAGTGAATGGGGCCCAAAGTCTAGTGTGACCGCACCTTTAAGAGAAAGCGTGGTGTTTGAGGGTCATACGTCACTTCTACCATCCCGACGAAAGCTATACGGATGATGCTGGATCGGTTCCCGCACTCGACGGCTCTTTAAGGTTCTAGTTTTCTCTTTTCATCTCTTCTCTTGTTATTGTGGTAATTTCAAGTTCACCTCCGCTGCTGCCCGAGGGCTGACAGTACCTCTGTGTGCCCTCCATAATTATACTCAGTCCTCCCAAAAAATGTGATCCCTGGACTTTTGTCCATCAAGTGTCGTGACAGAGGAACAAAAGCACCTGCAGTTTAACTGCAACAAAACTCCCTTTTGTCAAACCCTGAATGATTCCTCTTGCCTTGCCTATTGGAAATGAGGTCGCCCATTCGGATTCATCATAAATCATTCAATTTACGTCATTACTATACATTTTAAACAGCACATTTTTTGTTCACTAGGGTGTTTCAAACACGTGAAGATATAAAAGTAGTGGATCATTTCATATTTATCTTCACGTGTTTAAACTGATGCCAAACAATGACAATGATTAAACAGGTCGAAGCTTGTTAGTTCGTTTTTGCAGCAGCAT
>CM060626.1:2885853-2945853 GCA_030578275.1 Meda fulgida
CTCAGGTCTTAAATCAATGCGCTGTTCTGACCAGTGTACCCAACAGCTCCAGCACACAAGACCAATCGGATCTGGAGGATCACTATATCACTCGTCTGTCTCTGTACCTTCGCCTCTTTCATGCTCACATGCAAGTGTCCAGAGGAAATGAACTAAAGCTGTGTGGACGTATCAGAGGAGCGTTCCCGTCAGTCCTTCATCAAGGGTGCAAGTTCACATCACATTGGTTTTGATTGCGCAGTCTCGAGGAATGACTGCCATGTGGTCGGAGAATTGACCTCTGCTTGACCTTTTGCCCTGCCAGTGTCCAGGCAACATCTAAATCTTTCTTTCCCCATCATGATGTTTAATGAAACGTCCTGCACCGTAATGCACACATTTTAGACATAAACGGAGAAACACGTCTCGTAGTTTAACAAGAAAAGATCATTGAAACTGACAGAAAACAATTGAAATGGACAGATAAGGTTATTTTATTAAACTATAACCCTTAATCTTTACCATTTTCTGTTCATTTATGGATGAATCAACAAAACCGGTCAAGGGTTTCCATGCCAAAATGGCTATATTTAAGGACATTGGGATTTTTTGATTGTTTGTTTTACATTATGGCATTTTCATAACAACTAAACACATTTTTATTGAAATGTCAAAAAATGATGACATTTAAATAAATAAATAAGTAAATTATTTCATGGTATACCATGAGGTAATTGTATTATTTTAAAATAGTTCTGAAGCTCGTTTATGCAGGTTTTAATAAAATCAGTTATTGTGTCAAGGCAAGACAGATTTTTTTACAGCATTATGGTAATGACAAAAATGGAAGAAATGTGCATAAATCTCTTGAAAATGTCACAATGCAAACAATCTTAATTTTCCTTTTTTATTATTATGAGGTGAAACATATCAGATTTACCCATAGCAGATTTAGAAGTGGACTCTGGGTGTCAAGCTGTAATCATTCCTAAACTACACCACAATATTTTCTGTTATGACCAAACTGCATAAAATATTTGTGTGAAAAAGTAACTGAAATTGTCTTTTTATACAAGCTCCCATGTTCTAATTCAAATCTGAAGATAACTATATTGAACATCATATCACTTCAATATATCATATCAAACTCAAATCCATCCACAGATACCAATCATCCACAATTTACTGTACATTCACTCTCACATAATGCAAGACTGCCACTAATATTAAATACAACAAATACACAATACAAAACATATGCCGATACACTTATCTTTATTCTGCACCTTTACGCCTGTTCCCTCCGTTATCTGTCATCAATATTCCACCAAATATTACCAAATGTTGTTGTATAAAAAACAACAACATTGTCATTGATCTTACCAAATGAATCATAAAATATATCCACACCTAAATAACAGGTGCACGTTTATCCAGTGATGTACACACAGCACAGCCCTTCACAACATTACAACCATTTATTCTGCACAAAACTGAACTCCATTCAAAACATCTATATACAGCATTCATCATTATTTGGCTCTTACCTGTTGGTCGGAGTGAATAAGGATAGAGTAAGGAGTAAACGGATATCCGTTTATGATCATTTCGTGTTTCTTCGTTAGTTTGTTCGCGAGCGACATCTGGCTATGCGTAGCCCACGAATGACAAACGATATATATATATATATATATATTCCTTTTTTTTTTTTTTTACCGCTTTAAATAGTCATAAACGAGCGGATTAAGGATAAAAACGACGATTTCCATTGTTTCTGCTTTGGTATAAAAACACTAATAAACATGATCCATCAATAAATGTGCAAACTAAAATCCCAAATGGATTAGCAGAACTGGCATGATCGAACAGGTATGAGTTTATTATAATTCCAGTTTTAATGTTGCTTGTTTGATTTGTGCACCTGCCACAATTCTATCGTAAAACAGTGATTAATCATCGAAGCTGGTATTGTAAATATGAATATTTCTGACAGAATACCATGTGAGTAAATGTAAACAAACAGGGTGAGCGAGCCGAAAGTGACATGAGTGACTCTGCAAAGTTCTGGTCGACCCTCCTCGCATAATTAACCTCTTTAATAAGGGTTTGACCTAATTTCCATCTGGTAATTAAAATACCCATCGGACATAATAGAGCGTTACTCTCCCCTGTCTTCTGTCTGCATGTTTGAGTGCTGATAAGTTCAGCTAATAGCCTACAGAGCTACTGAGATGTATTCACTCACTCCACAGACTCAATCGAATAAAGACCTCTTAGCCTAGATGTCACACTGCATTTTTTATTTGGATTATTTATTTATTTAGAAAACCATTTATCAGGGTGAATCACATGACAAATTGTCCAGGACCCCAGCTCATAAAATATTTACTCTTAAAAATCTAAAATTGAAACAACAAAACAAAATTATTATTTTGGTTTTGGGGTGAAACATGTTCTTGACAAATTGTTTTGTGATTCAACTGTGTACTGATGCTTTAAAGAACCCAGAAACCAAAATGCGAGGATCTAGTGATGCATCAAGAGTTTTGAATTTCTATGAAGAATATTATTCTTGGCAGAAGATGGTTATTTTTTTAAAGACCTATATTACTTGAATACGTGTTGTTTTCTGTGCACTGAGAGAAATATGTGTTGGTTTAATTGATAGGTGTATGACTGAATTAAATGATAATAGTTTTTTGGTGTCTTCTGCACACGGCGATGACAGCTGGCACGTCTGGTCCTCACAGTCAGCTCACAAAGTGGGTTTAGAGGAGCTAAGAAATCTGATTAGCCTCTGAATGGAGACCCGCTAACCTGATCGACGTTATATAGATCAGACCCATACCTTCTCATGGGAAAATTTGAGGTTGATCATATATAACCCATCAAAATCTCAGTTATATTAAGTATCAACTTTGCCTAAGATTTTTCTCTTAAAATTGAGTAGAAATAAAACATGCATAAAAGTAGTTGTCATTTAGGAATATAGAACTATGAAATAATCTGATGAGATATCTGAGTGAGATCTCTGACTTTTGATTGCAGACTAATCTTGGCACAGTTTGAGACATTTTTGGAGATACTTGCTGGGGTCTTTTTGGGGGCCCTTGATTTGCTTTCCGTTTTGTCCGAGAATTGGTAAAGATATTAGTGATATAATTTGTGATTAAAATAACTAAGAGAGCTCCGATCAGGATTTTTTGTTCTCAGTATTGTCTGATGCCACTCACCGAAATAAATAATAAGCCAACTATTCTCAACAGCAATGTATTTTAAGTATAAAAAAATTGAGAGATGAGAAAGTATCATGAATTGACAACTGAAAAAATGATCAAGAAAAAAAAAGTATTTTTATCAACAGAAAGCAATCAAACGTAAACCAGTATTACATCTTTGCTTTATAACTGAAATATAGATGAATCCTACTGAATCTACTAAATAGCAGAGAGTGATTTTCTCTTTGTCTTTTGTTGTTTGATTAACATTATGACACAGACAGCAGCAGGTTTATTAGGCTGATGTCACTTTAATGCCGAATGCACGGATCCAATATACCGTTGCACGTGCAACTTATTTCACAACTGTTTATGTTCACATAACCGACGGTGTTTAAGGGAATACTCACCAAGCCGGGCATTTTGGCATATTTCTAGTGCATGTAACTGATGGGCCTTTATAGAGACCACGATCAAACTATATAAAGCTATTATCAGCCGATAACGATCTGAAATAACTGCATGTTTTTCACAGTATACCAAAAATCTCAGAGGAAATGAGTTTGATGCATTTGATGGAAAATGTTTTGTTGCATAAGATTCAGTGGGAACAGACCTTGTGATTCAATGTTTTGTAAGTCCAGCCTTTTGCCGATTTGGTGGTTTTCTAGATGTTTAATGTTACCTCCCGGCATAAGAAACGTCCTTTATGCAAGACCAGAGGAGGCCCGCACAACAAACATGGAAAGAGCTGCTAAATCTTGAACACCCGACACTGTTCTCAAATGCCATATGAACCTCCCATAAGCCCCAAAGGCGACTCTGCGAAAATAAACATTGTGCTTTCCTCAAAAACTCCCTGTGTATCAGATATCACAATATGAAAGGCTGAGACCTGCTTGACTCTCTCTCAGCTCTATGTGTCATGTTTTTTCTTTCTTTTTTCGGTGAAGGGATTAGCGGTAACCATAGAAGAGGGAGAGGCACATGGGCGACTAACCGGCTTTTACAACTCTAATGGACGCGCAACAGCTTTGAAAGTGCAGCGCGCAGTAAAGTTAACAGCCGAGCAAGGAGATGTAAAAGATTTTATAGCCATTAACAGAGTTGCAGCATCAATGGGGGTCTGAGCGAGACCAAAGTATAGTTAGGCTTCAGTGGCCTTCGAAATATAGGAATCAGAATTTTGTTCTACATAAATTGCCACATTAAAAATGACACATTTATAGCTGCTATAACTTTTTTTGTCTGCTGAGCCCCTTTGACCTCAATAATTACATGAGATTTTAATTTCAATAATTTAACAACACATTTGCATGTTCTCTGATGTCTGTAAATATGCAGGTAAACAAATACATTTTATTTAGTTGTTATAAATTAATTTTAATTTTGCATTTTTACAATGTAATTTAATCGACTTTTCATCAACCCACAAACCCACTGCAATTCCCTCATGAACCCCACTGAAACCCTGGCCGATAGTAAGCGTATTTTTATTTCAAATAAATTCTATATTTAGCGTGAAGTGTTATTAGTTATTTTGTGTTATTTCATCTCATTTCTGTCATTAAAAAGAAGAAAAAGGAAGAAAATTACAAACAATAGGACAAATACAATATAACAAAAATATGAATTAAACAAATGATGCTGACCTAAGTTATTAAGTAAGTTATTTGTTTGATTCACGTTAATGGTAGGGATATTAGGCTGCTGTCACTTTAAGACCAAACGCACTGATCCAGTATACTGATACACATCTGGTTTAGACTCAACTGTTTACTTTTACTTGAGACATGACCAGCTGTTTACACGAATGTGCCTAAAACTCTTTTTTAACATCAAGGACGTCCTGCTCTTTATATTCTCATGTTTCATCTCTCTGAAGTACCAATAGTGCTATATATTTACATCCCGCAATATACACAATATAGCAGCATCTCTAACGATAGACATTTTATACCGTGATAACGATATATATCGTAACATCGCCATTGTCGCATTGTGTCAAGTCACAACAGCTAGAGGTTGCCGACACTGGATTTGACAAAGTGAACACTGCAAATCCATTTGTCCTTTGACTTTGTTTCAGAAATAGCTGAGACACGGGGAATATGTCCGGCATGATGGCTTTCAGATGCGGCACAACGCGGTGATGTGACAAATCCTCAACAGTAAACTTATGTCACCTTCTATTTCTACTTATTATAATGGGTTCTATTGTCTTTTGTCCCATCCGGAGCAGACATGAGGTGCTTTTACACTGGAGAAACGTGTTCATAGTTCCTATGGCGGAAGTACCCGTTTCTTGGCGTGTTCGAACCGCATAGGAATGCCTTTTGTGGTAACTAAATTAGCTCCTACATCAGAGTCGGGTCTAACCCAGCAGAACTGGAACTACTAGTGACGTAAGTGTGAGTTGATTGACCGAACGCATGCCAAACACCAGTACCCGCCATTTTTAAAAAGCTGCACAAACACAGTTTATAGCCTAGCCTAACGAAAAATTTGAAAATCATGCAAAAGTTATCATTTTGATGATTATGGCTTACAGCTTATGAAACCCCAAATTCAAAATCTCAGAAAATTTGAATATTACATAAAATTAATTAAATAAAAAGGATTTTAAATACAGAAATAATCATGCATATGTATATAGTTATATATACTAAATATATTAGTTTCACCTTTTAATTAGAATTACTGAAATACATGAACTTTGCACGATATTCTAATTTTTCGAGTTTCACCTGTATTTACTCCACAAATATTGAAAACCAGCAATGAATGGACCAGTGCCGAAGTCCAGGCATTTCTCAACCATTACGGGATGGAGGAAATCCAACAGGATTTCGAAGGGACCAGGCGAAACATGATTATGTATTTCTCCTCATCTAGTGAAAATGGGCCGTGTAAATATTCTTTCAGAGTAAAAAGTGTATTCCACACTGTAAAAAGTTGTGAATAAAAGAAAAAAAAATTGAGTATGTTTTACAAGAAAATACTAGTTTCCTTGTAATTATTTGTGAAATCTAGCAATTTCAGAGGAGTGAAAATTGTGCACCAAATTCTTTTCAGTGCATGCAAAAAAAAACACAACAGCATATGGTAAAAGATGTGAGTAGAACGTTTTTGGATGGCCTACTCTTTTAAATCCCCTAGACCTGGGATGAATAGGATCGTTTTCCCCAGTTGCCCGCCATTTCGACCAGGCCAAAGCGGGTCGTAATACCCCGCCAATCTGCTAAATTGATGTCCTCTCAGGAGGAAAAAATCTTGTCCTGGAGCGAACTACAAGGCACAGGCAGGTATCTGGTGTCCTGACCTAAGCACTGGAAACCCAGCTCCCCGCTGCCCACAACCACAGGGCCGCCCATTGTTTACCGTCCCTCCTCTCTCAATACAGCCACAGATACAGTTAAAAGCACCAGCCAGTTAACGTGATTAAATTTCTCTGTATCAATCATTCTAACACAAAGTGTTCGATTGTGTGCCTCTGAGTTGCTCACAATGGACAATGCTCCTCACAGTTGAACTGTTCGTGGTAGAAAAGGTGTCTAGTGCGCTGTTTTTGTTACCTGCTCTCTAGCCTGTGAAAGCAATCTCACATCAAAGAAAAGCCATGCAGGGTAACACAATGCCACATCAGTGCTAGCATGATGTGTTTTCGCCGCACATGCACGGATATGTGTCCTTCGCATGATGCGACGACCCCGTACGACTCAGAACATCAAAACGAGCCGGTCAAAGCCACAACAAGCCATTGTGCCGACGAGATCTGGAGAATCTACACACTTCTGAAGGGAAAAAAGACAGATAAAATGACATTCTACCTTTCTACACGCCGGGGACAATCAACGTTTACAGATCGCAAAGATACGAGAGGGGGACATTTTCTTTTCTCCGCCCGAACACAAAAGGCTCCAGTAGTTATTTTAGACCGCTCGCTTACATGGGTAATCTTGATGTGTGAAAGAAAGGGTCCGGTGCTGCGACCCGTGACCCGCGCCTGTACCGTAGGGGTTATGCAGTAACAGTGAGAAAGACACAGATGTGTGCGAGTGCACCGTTTAGCTGAAACATGCAGGGGGAAATCACTTTGAGTCACTGCAGAACTTGACCCGGGCTGAGCAATAATTTACTTAAAAGTTTTTATTGTTCTGCCACAAAGAAAAGAGACGCTGACATTCTAAAAAGAAATTTAGCGGATCTGTTACCACAACTTAAATGCATGGTTGCAATTTAAAAAATTCACAATTTATTGATTTAATTAACCCTTTTTAAATTGTAATATTATTTTGATGAATTCTGTTGACATAATAATGTTGATTAACTTAATATTGTGTGTAATTGAAACTCTGCTTATTTTTATTTTATTTTTATTATGTTGTAGTAACCTATAGAAATTGTCTTGCTTTGCGTAGGAATGGATTAGGAGTGTTAAGGATGAAATTAGATGCTATTTATTGACCTTTTAACATCCATAGATCCTTTCCATTGCACAAAAGGTTCTTTATAGTGGAAAATGTTTTTTTTAAATATTCTTCACACACACACACACACACACACACACACACACACACACACACACACACACACACACACACAAAAATCTCTATGGCATCACTGCAAAAAAAAAACTATTTTTAAGAGTGAAGGGAAAGACCTGTTAGTGTTTAATAATGTTATGTCTGACATTTAAAATCAAGTTTCTGTTATGTTGAAGATGTATGTGTAGACAGCAAGGCAGCCGACTATAGTGAGGTTATGGGGTTTAGGACAGAGCCTTCATCTTTTCAGATCAGTCCAGGACACATTTGTGCTCATTGTCTTGTTTTGAATCTGAACTTTGAAGAAAATCACTGATAACAATATGTGTGTTGGTGAGTTGGAAAAAACAACAAAAGACTTGGAATTTTACTTCCAGACTAAGCAATTTTTATGAGTTTAAGTGTGCGATTAGGGTCAGGGTCGTAGGGTTGAACTGTGGAAGACGAATGTGAAAACACAAACTTATAGAATTAAAACTCACCAAAGTCAGGGATCTTACATTGCTATCTATAATTTTATAGCTCTAAATTCTGTATGTCAAATATGTATTTACATCTGTTTTTATTTCTCAAGGTTTTGTGGGAGCAACTTTTGAGGCACATTTAAGGAATAAACTCTTCAAGGAAGAAAATAGCCTTTCATTTTATATTCCTGAAGACTAGCACATTACTGTGGATGTCTGCAGAGGCATTAATGATTTATTTAGTAAAACGCTGTCGGGAAATGTGCAGTCCTTTGTGCTGCGAGGCAACATAATTCGGTCATGAATTTTTACGAAGGAATTTTAGAGAGACCGTGAAATAAACAGAAAGAATAACAACATAAATAATACATATATAAACAGCCGTCTTATATATAACTGCTATATATATATATATATACACAGTTGAAACTCAAAAAATGTGAATATCATGCAAAAGTTAATGTATTTCAGTAATTCAGATTAAAAGATGAAACCAGTGTAAATTAGTATATATAACTATATACATATGCATGATTATACTTTTCAGAGGGCCGACATTCCTGTATATAAAATCCTTTTTTTTTTAATTGATTTCATATAATATTCTATTTTTTTTTGTTGAGATTTTGAATTTGGGGTTTTCATAAGCTGTAAGCCATGATCATCAAAATTATAACTTTTTCACGATATTCTAATTTTTCAAGTTTCACCTGTGTGTGTATCTATCTATATATATAATGTTACAGCTATGCATTCAATAATGCATAAAACAAGCATTTAATTGATAGCCTTGTCCACATTGCTCTGGAAATCGATGTTTTGTGTCCCAGAGCATGCTTTAACATTGCAAGTCTGAGAATTCATGGTGTAATAATTCATGGAGGAAGATTGGCTCACAATGTGAAGATATATGAAAGGGTGTGGTGTGGATCCTAAATTACAGGTGTGACCCTGCGCCGCCTACGTCCTGCGTGATTTATTGGGTTTGTCGGTCACTAGAAAGAGTTCAAATATGGGAGGTCTGAACTTCCTGTTATCTTTGCCCTCAGCTGACCCCTCGTGAAGAGAGCTTGTCTGCTGTGTTTTAAAAGCTGATGCACAAGTTCTGTTACACAAAGAGCCTTGTGGCCCTGTCCGAAAACTAATTAAAACAGTTGCTTAAATCAAATGCATGCTGTATATTTACTGCAATGATAAAGATGTCACAGACGGCTCAGTCATGGGCAGCTCAGACTGAATTGCTGCTAATACTAAATCTTGCGCTCTTGATCTAACATCATGAATTCCAAGAATCAATAAATGATTAGAAAGATTTTAATGGCTTAAACTTAGCAATTAATCTGATAAGAAGGGTTTATTTCCCCTGGTTTAGCTGTTGGAGGGTGACCGCTAAATTAATCTTCCTTGTTTTTTTGCACGCGTCTGTTACGCCAACTCAGTGTTGACATTGTTGACAGTACTTTAATGGTTACATTACAGACTTTAAAACAAGAAATGACATTAATGCGTGCAATGTTTTGTGCTTATGTCTGAAGGTGATGGGTCATAAACAATAGATGCAAATGCAAATGACTAATATAGGCTATAATTTGATGCAAATATCACATGCATTATTTATTTTACTGTATGTTGCTTTTCAGGTACACTCAGTTAGATTGTGTGTAAATGCATGCATGTATCTGGGAGTGTGTGTGCACATGAACTCTCACCAGTTTAATTTCAGTAAATGTTTTTTTATGGTTTTAGCTTTAATTGATGATATTAAACGGCTCTTAATGGAAGTGTTGAAGAAGCTGCTCATCTCCACCTTTAAATGACCAGTGGGAGGCAGAAGTTTCCTCACAGACATTACCGCGACGCAAGCAGTGCGTACTGTAAACAAATGTGGGTTACGTAAACACTGAGGCTGTTGTGGGGGGGGGTTTGGGGACGGGTCACAGGGTTAAGAACCTGCTCCCCCCTCGTTCTGCTGCGTGCAGCTAAAACAAAAGCCTCTAATTCCGCTTTTGGGTTTCAATCCTGCAAAACATTTCTGAATGATTTGACAGGTCAACAAGCAGGGGGTAATCTGTTCACCTCAAGATGTGTTTGCCTCTTTTTACAGCGCCCTTTACCTTGGGTGGATCCAAACCTACGATGGACACCCGTAACACAAACTATCGCAGCTAGCCTAGACGATGCTAAATACAGGTGTAAACGTTTAGAGCTTGTCCGCTTTCAACCACTTCCAGAGGTCGTGGAAAACGCATTAGACTGGATTACTTTCGTCGTGTTGATGCTCATGTGGTTGAATGTGTTCGAACAGCCACAAAACACCACCTACTGACCTAATGCGTGAACAATATAAACCCAAGTTTGGTTTGAAAATGAAAAATGTACCAAGCACAATGTTCTCTTAACATTCCTGATTTCGAACACACTCTCCGTGTTCGCATGATCTTGCATCTGAATTCATTTTCAAGTCCAGTTGCAATCTGTAATTACTCTTTTTTTATTACTTTTATCTCTATTAATGGTCTGAGTTTGGTTCTTTTAAAGAGAAATCAAGTGATCTCAAATTTCTTAGAGAATGCATGAACTGATGAACTGTATGCCTTGAATGCGATGCTTCTGCCAAATGCATACATGTAAATATAAGCGTAAACACCCTCAGAAAAGCTTTTTCAATTGGCAGCAGAGCAAAACATGAAGCAAAAGCAAAGCATTAGTTTTTGCTCACCCTTTTGATCTTTTTAATATGATTTGAGTTCTGACACATTTAAATGCAGTGGAACAAAAGAAAACAAGGAAGCGTTTATTCAAATTGTAATCAAAGTGTTGGTAGGAAGGGTTAACAAGTTGAAAGAGGAGTTTTTGCACTGTCTTGCTAGTTTATGTGTGGCATCTGAATAATCCTGTTTCCTCATGGATATTGTGGGGCGTCTTTAGGTCCCCTTTCCCTGTAAGTTTTTGTCTTTATTATTTATACTCTGTGAGACTCATTCATGATTCCTCTAATGCCCTTCTTCTTTCTCTAGTATTGCTAAAAGGTTAGTGTCTTTAATAATAGAGGTCAGAGGTCACTAATCTGCATCATGTAGCCACACATAAAAGTCTAGTACACATTGCAACTTTTAATGATCAAAAAACACCCACTAAGATCAGATGAGACTGTTTGATAATCATATAAATTGGCCAACAACGTTCTGCTCATTTTAATGTGACATTTAAAGGCACCGTTTGCGAGTTTCAACGCTAGAGGTCGCTTATTCAAAGCAAAAGTTAGGCGTAGCTTGATGACACTGATGGAGCGGGGAATCATGGGAGTTGTCGTGTATACCTCCTCAGCCGTTGTTTTAACGGATTTTTCTGGATTTAAACATCGTTGGAAATATTTGGGATAATGCAAGTACAAATTTCAACAAAATATATAACATATTTTCTAGTGGTTTTTGAAATGTCCAAGTCCAAACCTGATGCAATAACAAATTTAGAAGTATTTCTTACCAACTGTTTATCATGTCTTAAAAGTAATCATTTTTATTAAATGTACCATTATAACTGTATTTTGGCTTTTCTCTAGGATCGTGAGATTATCATATTGTGAGATCAGTACATTTTTAATTGGATTTCCATGATCAATTACATTTTCATGTACTGCACTAGTGCACTTATGTTTCAATATGTTTTTGCTGTTACATAACATTTTTGGTTTTATTTTATTTTTGAATGCAGTGCACACTAGGATCACACCACTGACTTTTATCTCTCCACCCCTCCCTCTAAAGAGGCCACTGCCATTCCCATCCCACCTGCAGAGAGCAATATCCTAAATCCATATTAGTGTGCTTCCCAAAGGCTTTGGCCAACAGATGGTTCCTCAAATCCCCTGGTTTCCTCCGATATGGGACATGTGTTCGTAAAAACACTCAAATTTCTTCTTCAGGATGGATTGATGTCTTTACTACCCAGGGGAAAATGTTATTGCTCAGAGATTGCTCTTTTGCAGCGTAATGGAGCTCTCAATTATAGTGTCAAATTTGAGTTGTCTCTCCTAAAATTTGTGAGGTGAGATAAAAAGTTAATAGTTGTCATAAAGTAAGAATTTGAAGATTTGTGCATCTGATAAGAAATGTTTAGGTTAATAATAATTGACTTGCAAACTTGAAAATCCGAGCACAGTTTAAGACTTTGGGATCTCTTTTGAAACTCTACAGGATTTCTCTTCTCTTACGTTGCTAGTTTTTTTTCTCAAGAGAAACATCTGAGAAGCACTTCGTTTCATCTCATCGCTGTCTAGAAAAAAACAATTGGGATCTCATTTGCAGAGTTCAGAAGTTAATTGTTATGAATTTGATCTTTGTTGCAATGATGTTCAAACCGATTCACAGGACTTTTTCTTGTTTTCAGGTACGTTGTGAAGTTGCATGTATCTTCTCTGGACAGGTGATGAACACACACACTCCTCTTTCCATGAGCTCCCGGTGGTCTCTCGCACTTGCACTTGAGTTTGCGTCTGGAGTTCCTCACGTCTCTCCTTCTGTCTCCCCCCGAACACAGTTCAGTCTCACGTACCTGTGCCATCCATCTACAGCTATAACTCGTTGTTTGCAGATATCTGAAACCATCATGTCCCTCACGCAAACTGACAACGGTCATTTCACAGGTCATCCATCACAGCGGAGGCTGTTTTACTCATTAGGTTTCAGGCAGGGACGGTGAGTACTAAAGGCACCTTTTCCACCAAATCAGTGCAGATGTGCAGATCCTGGTTTTGATGGAAAAGAAGTATCCATGTAATATACTAGATGGAGATTGTATCAGTTTTCTTTCGGGGGTCGTGCGCATTCTCCTGACATCTGAAAACGATGCAACTTGAAGTCTGACGGCTATTGTTTCATTAGTCAAGGGCCACAATATTGAGCTGGGACTGATTCCAACCTCAGACATTTTCTCTTTGTCTCCCATTATGATAATCTCAGATCTTGGCTCGGAAAACACTTGTCTGGGTCTGCTAAAATTCCCACTGGGCTCCGTGCAATTTCCCCACGGATACCTCTGCAATTCCCTCCCATGCATTCCTTCCCCCCCCTTTTTTTTGGGGATGAGGGCACATTTTTTGACCATGGTCGGTTGGATTTGTAGAAGAATCTATTGGGCCTAAAGCAACTTCTGAATTCATGCCAGCAAAGAAGAAATCTTGTCTAGAGGACCTACTGAACCACATTTGTTTTGAGTTGAGTTGAAGGATAGTAAATCTGCTGTATGACTCGAGGACACAAGGGTTTCTTTACAGTCTGTGTAGTTTAATCACATCCAAAATTGGCCTCCTCGCTCTCTCAGGGACTTTTTTTAATGGCAAACTTGATGACTGGCTTTCCACAGAGAGTTCTGCGTTTTAATCAGCGCAGGCCGGCGAGTTGTGCTGCCGCGTTGACAGGCGTAATGGGACGTGATTGAGTTCTTCAACAGGTTGTGTTGGGTCAAGGCATCTGTTGTGGCCCTCAAGCCAAACCCACTCAATGCCACCATTGTCCTCACCCATCAGCCTTAAGATGCAAAAGTTGCCATTGTGTTGTTTCTAGGTCAGCTGATACACTTTGAATACGAGATTAGCCTCGGAAAAATAATAATAATACGTGTTTGGGCATTGTCTGGGTGTTAGTTCTGCATTGCTGCACTAATAATGTACACTCTAAAAGTTCCCTTCTTTGCTAATTACTTACCAATTAGCAAAGGAAGTCTGGCATGCATTCCTTTATACTTGAGGTCTTTGTGGCATCCATTAAAATTTAGTATGATGTCATCATGTTTCCATTGCCTTGTCATCATGCGGGCCAGTGTTTCTATGCCGGTTTTGCTTCAGGACACAGATTTTGCGGTAACACTTTACAATGAGGTCATTTGTTAACATTAGTTTTAATGCATTAGCAAAGAAAACTAAAAATTAGCAATATGTTTTTAAGCACATTTGTTTTGAGTTGAGGTGTAGGATAGTAAATCTGCTGTATGACTCGAGGACACAAGGGTTTCTTTACAGTTATTTTTGTAAATGTTAGTGAAAATATATTGCTCGTGTTAGTTCACAGTACATTAACTATGTATTATTGTTGAAAAGTAACATTGAATAAGATACAACTAATGTTAACAATTCCTTTAACAAACCTTATTGCAGAGTGTTACCAAATGTACTTTGAACATGAGGTGGCGACCCAACACAGTACCCGAAATGATTATTGAGGGGAAACAAACCATTAAAAAAAAACATGATGTAAACAGCTGAATAGGAAAAAGGATAATTTTGTAAATGTGCAAACAGCAGCACAAATGGGATTTACCTGTTAACCTGTATTTAATGTAGCCAGGGTCGTATTTTCATTGACCTTTTGAGGATAAGGGCATCACAACCTGTCCATGTTGACTAGCTTCTACCAAGTGACATTTGATTGGATGCACAAGCTTTGGTAAGTACGTTATTTTGCTATCCTAGCATCATAATGGTATAGTTATTTACATTTTATTTGCATTTTGCACAGTGTTTTCCCCTTGCAGTCATGTGACCCTGACAGACCTCAGAACAGACCTATGACCTTTTTTTGGGGGGTCACAAACCCACTTGTTAAGATCCACAAAGATTTGGTGAACAAGCCATTATTTCAAGCCAGACGGTGGTAAGTTGATGTTTAAATAGTAGTTGGCCTTTAAGTGGTCACATAAAGTCACGTCATGTTTGAGTGAGCTTTAGCAATAATCAAGTGAATATTTATTCTTGGTAGAACTAGATGCACAAGTCAAAAATTATATAAATTAATTTGCTTCTCTCAGAGGCCTCTGTTTTTTTCTTGCCAAACCAAATGCCAAACTGTAGAATATCACAAGTAGTATAGAAATGGCTCTTTTTAGGTTTAGGAGATTTGATGTTATAATCATTTAAGCCTCAATTTTGTCCTTAAATGTTATAAATATAGACACAAACTAATCAAAATCTGGCATACAATAAGAGTATAGAGACTTTTGCAGGTACTTGTCTGGGACTATTGAGAAAATTCCTGAAAAGCAGGTGAACATGTCTCCATTTGCTCTCAATTGCATCTCATTGCTGTTTATAAATTATTAACCCTATAAAGACTGGTATGTCATATTTCTTTGATATGTCAAAAGGCCTCTGAACTATCACCATGATCAGAACTTTGCTGAAAATCCTGTTGTACACAATCTACTACATGCCATCTGTCGTCTAATATTTCAAGATGAACACTTACTGGACTGTAGCGACTTAAGTTTTATTATCCATTTATTATCCGACTTCGGTTTATTATCCACTTGATTATCCAACTTAAGTTTATTATCCACTTGATTATCCATTTATGATTTTTTGTAGAAAAATCATATTCAATTGTGAGTATCAAATATAATAATCAGGCTTTTGAGGAACGTTTATCTCTCAATAATTATTGAAACTACAAAGCTTTGATCATAAAACTAAGCATTTAAATATCATCTTACTAAGACTATTGGTAGATTATTGCAGATATAGAGTGAAGTGATATTTACATGGATTTTATGTAAGTATTTAGTTAAAGATCATTGATTTACATCACAAGCATCAGAATTTTATCCTTCTTTTTGATCATGTATATATATATTGCAAAGCACACTAGATATATTTTTGCCTAGTTTTGGCCTCTGAATAAAATGTTGTTGTTTTTCCCCTCTACATTCTCACTATATCATACTATAAAAGCCTGATTATCAACAAAAAACATGCAAAGTTTTTTTTAGGTTTTTAATATTTTGTGTAAAGGTTAATAAACTGATCCATGTAAAAAAAAAAAAAAAAAAAAAAAAGAAATACATTTTTCTAACTATTATGTCAGGCTTTACAGGGTTACAGAGATCTTAGTTGTGATTATCTTATCTTAGACGGAGATTCAGACGTGTCTTGTCACAACCTCTGGATATGACCCGAGAAGGCCTTTACAGCAAGTTGCAGTATTTTGGGATGACACACGTGTTTCTGGTGGCTAATTCCTCACACCTGTGCGGTGCCGAGCGGGACGCCATCCCAAACGGCCTTTCAGGAAAACCTGTCAACAACAGATAATCGAAAACCCACAACCCTGAAATTGTCGATGCAAGCAGGAAAACATGCATGCCAAGAAAATACATGATTTTCTTTACATTTTTACTGGCAAGCATGACACAGATGGCATTGCACGGTAAACACGCTGCCTCTAGAAGATGTCATAATATTCCTAAAGCCTCACTGCGGCTCAGGCAACATGTTGCACGCTGCGGGATGCCTATTTTTCCTCTTGTCTTCGTCAGAGACGCTCGACAACGCTGTGACCTTTGGGAGAACGCACAAACCTACAAAAACAATGGCTATCCTGAAAAAGCACAGACACATTCTGTGTCGAGGTTTTTTACAAATCACTCCCCATGAATAAGTGATTTTACGACAGGTCTGCGGTGCAGGGGAGAGCCGGCGTGGCGCTTTAAGGATGCATGAGCTGTAATCGGTGCTGTTTTATGCCGGGATGAAGGTTTTTGGGCTTGTTGCTGCATGAGCGCGCCGGGGATTGCTCTCCGAGTCTGATAGGAACACAGCGGGAGGGCGCAGGGATGGCGTGTGTTTGTTGGGCAACTGCACTCAGGACTGCAACAGCACATTAAGAAGATGACCTAAGGACCACACACACTCACTCACACACACACTGAGTCCGGCTGTTGTGCTGGATACACTCATTGCTCCCATTCTCCTTCTCTATGGCGTGTTACTCATCCGATAAATGCTGGGTTTTCCATGTATGTGTCTTTGGAATCAACTGATAGTGCCACTCTGGTTTGAGTCATTAACGTGAAGGATTCTCGTTATGTTGTGTAGATGTGAGAGTGTGAGATGGAGGTTGCAAAACATAATATAAAAACTATATAGACATTAAAAAGCATGAGATAGCCTATATGAAAATTATTATGAGTTTTTATTTCAAAATATGAACAATAATAGTATGTCAATTATACTAATATAACTCCAATTTGGGTCTAATGAATGCTGGTTGTGTCGTCTTGGGAATCATCTTGTACACTCTCATATTTAAAGGTGCCAAAAAGATCATTTTAAAAATCTTTTTGTGCACTATAAGAACATTTTGTGCAATGGAAAACTTCCATGGATTATAAAAGTTGTTTATGAAACCATAAATGCCAATAAAGAACCTTTATTTTTAAGAGTGTTGCACCGCTTTGGTTTGAAGGAGACATTAACATGAATGATTCTCATTACGCTCGTTAAATGTAAGTGTGTGAGATCGAAAATGTGTGTCTGACGATTCTGGGGTGGTATAATGCGAGCAAGTGAATGGGTGTGTGTGAGCCATATGGTGTGTGTGTGTGTGTGTGTGTGTGTGTGTGTGTGTGTGTGTGTGTGTGTGTGTGTGTGTGTGTGTGTGTGTGTGTGTGTGTGTGTGTGCGCACGCGCAGATAGGGGTTTTATCTGGTCAGTGTCCTCACATGACTTTAGGTGCTGTTTCACTGGCTGCTGTAATGCTGTTTTTCCACAATGTTTTAGCATCTTTTTGTTGTTTAAATTTTGTCAAGGACATTTTCTGGATATATAAATAATTATGAACTCGAATATGGATTTATTTGGCCATGCTTATGTTAAATTGGAATGACAAGAAGTGGAATTTACTGAATTGTAATTCCAAGATTTTCACACAAAAACAAAATTGTCAATTCTGTATTTTATTTGCTTATAATTTCAATGTATTTATTGTTTGTTTCTTTCTTTTGTTATTATATTTAATGTTCATAAATTTGTATTATTATATTTGTTTAGTTTATTATTATTACTAATCTTTTAACCATTTTAGAATGACAACATTTTATATAAGAGATTTGTATTTATTTTTGTTACTTTATTATTATTATTTTTGTATTGGTGTTAACTAATAAAATTTACAAAACAAAATAAAAAAAAAATCAAAATATTGACAAAACCTATAAAAGTTACTATAACACTGATTCACACTAATAAAAAACATTATCATACCGTGCATTTCTTAAATAAAGAAAATGCGAGTGAATGTGCAAAAGAGTTTCCGTGAGCGCCGCTAATAGGAATATCATTTAATCCGTAAACACATAAAGCTTGAAGACAGATGCTGATACTCTTGATTCGGCTTTTGTTTTACGAGAACAATGAGAATGAGGGGACGGTGGTGAAAGCGCATCTGTGCACACGGGGTCTCGCGACCGTGCCAAGAGTCCTGCTTCCACTTTCACACTGTCACCACCGGCCTCCGCTGGGTTTTTGCCTGATAAATCGCCAGATAACAGGCATAGCCGGTGGCCATTGTTTCGCGGGGGTAAAGTGTTTAAAATGAATTTACCCGGTGAGTGCGGCGAATTCATTTCACATTACGCTTTTCGCTGATGTACAAGGGGCCCGCTTTAAAAAAATGGATCGGGTGGCATGCCAAACTCTGTAATCAGGGTTTCTCGCAGGGCTTGCGGCCTATACAAAGAAGCACAGACAATCAGGTTTGTTAGCTATGCATGCCAATCTGTTACCGTGGTTAAGGGGCAACAGTCGGGGGGGACTGTGCCACGCAGGGGCAACAAGCACACAAATACAATTACAGCTTACGGACCGACTGCTCACTCTCTGTCAGGTCAGCTCGCTCTCGCTGCCTTCCCCGAACCACAGAGACAACAAGAGACGCGATTCCATGAACTTTCTGAATTGACTTGGTCAAGAATTGCATGCTATTGCATAAGAAACTGGCAAGTACTGAGATCTGCACTAGTGGTAATCCTCAAACTGACCAGTAAGAGCATCAGAGAGCTGCAACCAAACTCTTACCTGTTATAAAACTCTTTGACTCCATCGTTTCCTATAGATGGCCTTGAGATTTAAATGCAAAGTCTCCTGCTCTTGTCACATGTCTTCTCTACACCTCTTAAAAATGAAGGTTCTTTTGTGAAATCGATGGTTATATTAAGAACACAAAAGGTTCTTTATAAAATGTTATAAATGTTCTTTTACACACTTAAAAATGGTTCAAGAACTGTTCACTGAAGGGTTCTTTGGGGAACCTGAAATGGTTCTTCTGTGACATCACAGCGAAAATCACCATTTGCAATCATTATTTTTGTGAGTGTAGATTTCACCAAATATCTCACCAATGTCTCAGACTGAAGTCTTAATATATCAACTTTGTCTACCTCCAACACTCAGCTAAAAACATATCTATGTAATATTATGGATAATGTGGCTATATGTTTTTGCAATGTGGTATGTTGGTGTAAATACATTGTAATGTACAATGTAAAGCGACCTTGAGCTATACGGAAACTTAAGAATAAAACTTCTTCTGCGATCAAAAGTCAGAGATCTCAATATGAAATTCTCACAGGATCAAATGATGTTGTGCACTTTACTGTTTTGGCTTTAGGAGTTTTAGGAGAAAAACCTGACAAGTTAAATTAATCCTAACGGAGAACTCCTGAGATATGATGAAAGAACAATAACATTTTCTTCTGGTTTGCTATGATGCAGAAAGTGTAGACGTTTGCTCACTTACACTATATTGCTTTTGGTTTAAATAAAAGTGTATTTTTCAATAATAGTAGAATGATAAACATGAATGGAAATCTTATAATGATGAAATGATCAAAGTGTGATTGTGAAGAAAACTCTTACATTTGAGCTTCTTCTTTGTCTAGATTTCAGCTCCTGACATTCATCCGCCAGCTCAATAATAAACGCCATTAAAGGAGGAACAGAAAACACTAACATTTTAGACATTTATCTGACCATATTTTGTCTTCAAAACGAATTTCAAGCATTTATGCAGACGCCATTCATCTAAACTGTTGAGCGTAAGTCTGCATGCCTGAAATTCATCATTCGCTTCTGTTTGTTTTCCCACAGATTTTAAAAAGCAGGTAATAAGCTATATATAAAGCTAATTCATCCTATATGTATATGCGCGTCATTGTTCTAGTGGTAATTTGTTGACCCAGAGGGCGATAGACTCCCTCTTTCACCAGCAAAAGAGCCCCTGATTTGTAAACCCTTTCATTGGCTAGTAGAGGAGTTGTACCGCGGTAAAGGCCAGAGAAGGGATGAGGAGGCTCATAATGGACTGCTGTGTATGGGAGGGTCGTGGGAAAAGCATCGCCATGCTGTTATTGTGATATTTCAACCAGGACTCTGGACTGACCCTCCTAAAGACACATTGTGGTGACTGCCGTGCTAATGGGGCAGCCGCTCGCTGAAACCACAATAGACCCATCTCCGCCTCAGCGCGGGGTCGCGTGAGGACAGGCTGATTTTAATGCAGTTAGTAGGTGAATGGGTTTGTGCGCTCGCTTAATGGACGAGCTGCTTCATTAGGAGCATCGGACGTGGAACTGCGTCGCCGTTTTGGCCTCTTAGTGTCTGTGCACTAAAGCATATGCTGTTGTTGGTGTGTGATTGTAGGTGAAAGTTAGCCTGGTTAAAACCAGACCATTCCCAGTTGTAACTGAGTTATGGTCTGGCAAAGCGTCATAGACAAATCGTTTCCAGAGGGGCGTCACCAACGGACGTCGCAGATGGACCTAAAACCAATCAGAGCGATGGAGATGACGTATGCAGAGCGGCGGAGAAACATCTCTGAGTGTTGTTCTTTGCTCGGTTTTTAACAAAAAGGAAACGTTCAAATCGCTTTAAACAGACGCGATAGCTGATTCGAACGAGTGATGTTCGACGGCGGCATCCATCTTTGTAATGTAGGCTACAAAATCTGCTTCAAAATCCCAGCGCTGTCGTCATCGTGTAAAGCCCGCCCCAACGTTTCTGATTGGTGCCTCGATTTCTCTTTGCCAGACTAACTTTCAGAGCAAATCTAAATTTGCCGGAAGTTGTCTGGGTTTTCCCAGGCTAGGTGAAAGTGGTTTTAGCCAAGAATATTAGTGTTAGTGATGTGATCATTATATGTTATATTAGTGTACAGGCAGGGCTTGACATTAACACTCACCAACTGGACAGATGCATGTGCAGTTCAGCTGTGGCGTGTAACGCAGTCTCTCCTACTAGCTTCTTCTTTGACGGGTTGAATTTTATAATGTATACATTTTTCAATTGTAGTCTTTTAAAAAGGCATCTGAAATAATAAATTAAGTGCAGTGATGTGTCAGAGATATAGATTTTTTTCAAAACACATCGATACTGGAATATCTGAAACGCTTCCTATTCTCATTTTCCGCAGAACAGACACACAAACCCGCCTCTCCTCGCTCACTCGTTTCATTCGCTCAGGATGAATATTGTTGGTGTTACAGGGGTTGAATTTTGGCGTGGGATTGCGTGTAATTTTACTTAATTTAAAATTTTTACCCAAATTATGCTTATAAAGCCGCCTCTCAGTGTTAAATTAAGTTCTTTTTTGCTGCTTGTTGCGCTAAAACAGTCAAATACACACAAAATAATGTCAAAATACCGGTTTTGGCGAATATTCATGTATACGCATAACATTTAAGTGAACGTAAACAGTTGAGAAAGAAAACACGTGTAACAGTATAACGGATCCGAGCGTCAGGTCTTAAAGTGACAGCAGCCTAATAAACCTGCTGGCAAATTATGAGATAATATAAAAAATATCTATATGGCAGTTTTTCCCCATGTTATCGATGTCAAAAATTGTGACCAGTGAAAATGCTGGGTAACTCGTAATTTTGGAAAACCACTAGCCGCAGTGGTAATGTCAAGCCCTGTGTACAGGGTATTTCTTATATACAGAATAATGGATATGCTAATAACTCTCTGTGAGCTCTGCTAATGGGAAAATCATTTGATCTGTAAATACATAAAGATTGAAGACAGATGCTGATCCTCTTGATTCGGCTTTTGTTTTATCAGAACAAGAACTATTAGTTCAGCCTTTGTGCTTCACACTTGAATGATTCCTCAAGTCTTGTTGATGACAGGTGTGCTGTTGCTTTACTTAGCTGATTTTTATCACCTGGCAGATGATAAAATGGGCAAAAAAACCTTCAAACACACTTGTGGGTGAGATCTAAACATCCCAGTGGTTTTTAAACATATTAAATGTGCTGGAAATCGAACAAAGAGAAACTTTCTGTGATGCAGACCGTTGTTGAACACCATGTGGATGAAGTTCGTGTTGGTCGAAGAGGTGTCAAACGAAAAGAAAGTTTAAGTAGGTGTTTGGTGTCGTGTTAATGTGCTGTGGTGTGATAACCGTGCAGGTCTGTTTGGGTAAAGTCGTAGCGCTCAGGCAGGGTGGTAAGTGTGAGGTCACCATGCGTGCCCTTTCCGTATTGTCCCGTCTACTGACTTTTTGACCTCTTATGTCTCTTCCTCACCATTGACTGTCTCGTTTCTCCATTGCCACACCCACCCTGCTTTACGCCACATTGTCCATGTCCAAATCTTTAGATCTTCTTGACAAATGCACTAGTACATTTACAAGTCCAAAAGTGATTGAGCACGACCAAGAAAGGGCGTTTCCATGCCCGAGGGTGGCCATATTTCTGGAAAACCACAGGCACAGACATCCCATGTGTCACAGCGCTCTCTTTCTCTGTGCACAAATGGCTTTGGGGCAAAACTCATTCAAGGTCACTTACTGATGGATGAAACGCCTCCTTGCCCATTTTTCTGACACTGAAATCCACTGCTGTCTGTGTAAATGTTTATATAGAAAAGCACAGTGGATATACATACATACATACAGACAGATCTGTTGCAAAATGCAGATGATAAATGTGCATTTATAAACACCTACTGTTAGATTTATAAACTATTTAACGTATTGAGAGGTTTGTTTAGTCCTAATGTATTATTAGTTGTAGTAGTGTTTAGGGGTCTAACAATATATTATGTCACAATATATCGCTATACAAAAATGCAGCAATATGTATCGTGGATCGAGACAATCTGTGTTGTGGATAGTTCACCCAAAATAAAAATTACTGTCTGAGAAAAGCTTCATTTACAGAGTGTTAGTGTCAGTACTAAACTAAACTACTATAAATAATGTTGAATATAATAATGCAATGGTTGAATATTTGTGGGTTCTGATCATGACAAATGTCTGATGTTACCAGTAAAAAGTGGACTACATGATTTTAAATAAATCTGCAAGTGTTTAAATAAAAGTGCAAGCATATTTGTCTTCAGAATCATGAATATTTGTATTCTAGTGTCTCTATTGTCCTGTGCTTTGGGTTTCCAGCAGCAAGTCCAAGCTATTCCTTTCCACTCCCAATGTAAAACCAAATGTAGCATTTTAATCAACAGTACATTTTTTGTTAACCTTTTATCATATGCCTTGGAATATTGCAATAATATCGTACCATGAGTTCAGTATCATGATATGTATTGAATCGTTACAGCCCTAGTAGTATAAGTAGTCACAAATAACAAAATAAACACACAACAAAATCGAGAAAACAGCAAGCATTTTTAATAAACCATTAGAAAAGCATTGTGGATATGTTTGCACAAGCTCTGCAATTCGGCTCTCTGGTAAAATCACATCACGTTTATTTATACAGCACTTTATTCAATAGCAAAATCAAGCAGCTTTACCGTATTAAAAATAAAAAACAGTGTCAGTGTCCCAAAACGAAGTCCAAACGAAGTTCGTTTTGGCCTGATTTCGTTCGAAAGCAATTCGTTCATGGATTTCGCTTGTATATCGGGGCCTTAATGTTTTTCCCTGTCCCTAACTTTAAAAATATTGATGTTACTGACATGTATTACTATGAGTGACACTGATATATTGATTTTGATATCCGTCTGTCTGTTTTTCTGTCATTCTTCTATCTAATCTCTCGATCTCTTGTTCTTTCGTTTTCATTCTATCTATTGCTCATTCATTCTGTCTTTAGCTCTATTTATTCTTTATGCCATTCTCTCATTCCCATCTATCCATCATTCTATATTTCTATTCTATTAGAATTCTAACAGTATCTATAATTTCATCTATCATTCTGTAATGATAGATAAACATCTATCAATGATTCTGTCATTCTCTCGTTTTATCTTCCGTCTGTCTGTTTTTTTTTAAACTTTAAAACAAAGTTTTTGCCTGTGACATTTGTGCTTAAGGCCACTTTCAGTATCTCTGCGCACAGATACGAAGCCCTGACGGGTTCCATGAGAGAAAACAATAACTGGCCTTGTGTTTTTTTCGATACGTCTGGTGAAGATAAAGCTAAATCTACAAATATTGTCACCTGCGGTCTGAGAACCTCCAGATGTCGTACCAAAGCAAGTCACAGATTTGTGCTTTAAGTTTGATAAACTGTCTTTTAGCTTAAAGTGAATCAAAACTCATAATAAACAAGAAGATCACGTTTTGACAAAGTTAACATGATAGCTTGACAAAGCCTTGTCTGAAGGTTTTTTTAAATGAATGGTTTTCTCAGCCTTGTAGTAGTTCTTTTTTATTTGTCAATGAATTTGGTTTACCATTGGCCGCTGTAATCCTTCGCTCATCCTACAAGCACCAGGGTCAATATTTATGGAGAAAACGCTCTGATGTGGCTTTGAATTTTAGGATTCTGACCTTGACTAAACTCTCGGCCGATGTGCTTTAATAAGCAACGCCGCTGGAGTCTGACTCCAGAGGTCAAACATATGTCAAGGATAATTTGAGGTCAAATGAAGCTGACCTGATGTAATCTGCTTTGAAAAGCACCAAGCGTTTGCTGCGTTTAATGATGCTGATGAACATTACCACTCAAAAGGGGGTTTATTGGACCCTTAATGCTGCATAAACTCACTTGAAAGACTCTGCAAACACACACCTCCTTCAAGACAAGACAAGACAAATCTGTCTCATTAAGAGAGGAACGTTTGGCGCCAAGGACGTCGGCCACAAAATCAAGTGCTTCGGTCCAACAAAACATGGAATTTGTCTGTTTCTAAGTTAGACAGGTAATAATTCCTCAGGTTAAAACTTTTCAGTGCAAACAGTCACCTTTTATAAAGTTAAAGTAGACCATTAAACTGAATATTGGGGAATGTGTAGAGCTTTGCACCATAGTGTTCACAGTTGTGTGTTAAATCTTTCTGACGCCCCTCCCGTCTGTTCCCTGAACTGGACATTCACTTCTATGGACTCAAACCAAGCCATTGCACTTCTGGTCCAGGACTTTGATTGACAGCTCAGCTTAATATGTCCTTTAGCCTTTATCCAAAGAGTGAGAGGTCAAGGGATTAGTGTCCCAGGTCAAGTATAGCACCTGTGCGTCAATATAAATCACACAAAGGGGTCAGGCTCCAAAAAGAGAGATATTTTTGTGGGGAATGCACTAATGGTGAAGACAAGCTGGGAGATGAAGTTTCTGTATTTGTTGAATGTACCGCTTTCTCTGGTGTCAGTCTTCAGACATTTCTATAAATGTGTGCTTTGAAAAGCACGCTGAAAAAAATGGTGCAGGATTTACTTAGAAAACCATTTTCTTTTCGCACAGTAATTGCTAGTAAATTTCACAGATATTTACAAGTAACACATTGAAGACTAAAATAATATTTTCTTGTAAAAATATACTCCAATAATCTTTATTTACAACTTTAAAAAATATTTTTACAGCGTAAGATGAAAGGAATTATATGGACCGCCTAAAGGGACATGGTGAAGAAAGAAAATGAGACGGGAGGAGGAATTATTTGGCGATGAGCAAATTTCTTGAGCAAATCTTTGAGTTCCTCTTAGAAATCAACGCAAAAACATTGACCACTTATTTTTCTTTTCATCTCATATTTTTTCCCACCACCATGTCTCCTTGTAGGGGCTACGTAGAATTATTAGTACGAATGTTTTTTTTTAGCCTCGTGTCATGTTTTTTTCCTATCGGGTTTTTTTTTTTTGAATCGCCATGAAACACTTTGACCACATTAGTTGTTTTCCATCCGCCTATTTTTTTCTGCACATTTTGGGATATTGCATCAAGAACTGCTGGATGAAAACGCCAAGATGCATAAAAAAAAAAACGTATGCACTCGTTTGAGTAGGATAAAAAAATGTCCTGTCTCTCTTGTATCTATCTGTCATTATCATTCTATCTATCCATTCATCCATCCATCCATTTTCCACCCAAAATTTTTATTCGATAAGAAAACATGCGCATAAACTATGACGCAACAAATAAATTTCTTGATGTGCATTAAAAAATCATGGGACTGCATAACTGGACTAGCCAACGGATCTTTTTACACAGCATCTGAAATGCTGTTTTGGTTGTTCTGAAAAGCCTGAGCAAAGTCTGTCGTCAAAGTGGTTCAGTATAATGCCCTCCCAGAACTCCTTTGATGACTGTGTCCAAACATCAGCATCTGTCTCCGAAAGCAAGGTAGATAACACGTTTATTGCATTTCGTTTGCGCTATGAAACGCAACTTATTTATTATATATGAAAATGATATACAGTGGCTTTCCCTACTTTTCTTAGTGATATTTAGCACCAGTTTTTTTATTCTGATTTTGTTCTCTTCGACTCACTGGATTGAAACGGTGCTTTATTCGCAAATGTTTTATGCGATATTCCAATTTTGCGCAAAAGTTAAATTTGCAACTTTGAATGGAAACATAGTTATTGTCAAGCTCCAAAACACCAAACGACTTCTATTCCGAGTCTTCTAAAGTCTTTGTGTCGGGAACAGGCTGAAATTTAACTCATTGTTTATGGAAATATTCAAATGCACCACTTTTATGACACATTTGAACGTGATTTAATTGTTTGGTTTTTTTTTTGTTCGTTTTTTAGGCTTTGCCAGTTGTATGGAAGATGGTGGATTTTCTCATCATGTGTTTCGTGGAAGAAATCCAAACATACGAGTTTGTAACTACACGAATCACTCCTTCAAAAGTTCAGCGAGACAGAAAAACTTGCGATTCTGACTAGGGTTACCTTTGTGTGTGTACCTTAACTTAAAGAAACTTTCCCACCCTTTGTTTGGACACTCACATTAAGGTGGGCATAGAAACTGGCGAATGTACTCTGTGCCTTAACGCAAGACGCCATATCCATTCAGGACTCTGAGAGGGTGTCTCTGAGGGGAAAGGGTTATCAGATACGAAAGTGAAAGCCTCTCTATGTCTATGTGAGCGAGGCACTCTGGAGGCTGAATGGATATGGCTTTTAAAGGCCTAGATTACAGTAAAGCTGGCCTACATGCTCTTTTTATCGGTCTGTGTCTCCTCGATCACTGGCATCTCTTCTCTCTCGCCCTGTGAGGCCTTCACTGCTCCGGCTTGTCGGCCAGTCAATAGGCTTTGTCCCGGCTAGAATTTAAACAAGTGCCTCGGTCCTCCTTTTCTTCTGCTTTTGTGGACATAAGTTGGAGGTAGAGGACGTGGATAGAATAGAATAGAATAGAATAGAATGAGGCATTTATACAGCGCTTTCATATGTACTTCTGTACACCCAAAGCGCTTTACAATCATATCAGGGAATCTCTCCAGTGTGCAGCATCCACTGCTGGATCATCTGTGAATCCCTTCAGAGAAGATGAGCTAGAAGTGTCCGATAGGAATGTAGCGAACAGAAGACAGTAGCTGCGTTTACGTGGACCCTTATAATCGCCTCAATCGGACTAAAAAAACGCACATCAACTTGATTACTTTATTTATCGTTCATGTAAACACCGTGTTCTGATTCATCAATCGGATTGATTTCATTCCGATTGAACCATGTAAACGTAGCTAGTGACGGTCTTTGCTGAAGAGTAAAGAGTTTATGTAGAATCAGGGTTGTGCAGAATTCAGAATTGAAGAATTGAGTGTGAGTTTGAATTGGCCATAAAACACAGGTTTGTGTTCACACAACTAAATTGTAATGACAGGAAAGTTTATCTTTATCTGAAATCAACACCCGACCACGCGCCAAATGCACGTAAATTTTGCAATTTGTGGGTTACACTGTCAATGTACCTGCCACATTGGCAAGTAGCCAATGAGAATTTGAGTGATTAATTCGTTTTTTTTTTGCAACTGTTGTTTTTTACATTTCAACGAAGTCCCCCATTTTGTTGTATTTTAGCTATAAATGTGGCAGCACCTTACTGTGGTAAAGAGGCCAGCTGAAACGAACAACCAACAAAAATATATGGATGAGTCAAAGAAAAGTAAAAGAAGACGTTTTAATACAAAGTTGACAATTGGCGACAACGGCAAGGTTCATGAGTGGCTGATTTATGACAGCAGTACAGAACAAATGCACAGTGACTGTCGTGTGTATGGCTCAGAGAACGCAAAGTCAAATTCTTTTGTAATCGGGACTAAAAACTTAAAATTAGAAGCAATTAAGGACCACGAGTCATCAAAAAGTCACCAACACACGATACGTTGTAAACTATCCAAGACTGTGCTTCCGGAGGTAAAGAGATTTTAAAAATGTATATTCTAAGAGTTGATTTCGTTAATAACGTGACAGCACTTATATGTGTATTCTTATAAGTTAAAAGACATAGTGGACGAATTTCGCCCAGTTAGCGGTGAAATTGTATTTTGCATTCAAACGAACTGTGCTCTCCAGCGCCTCGCTTTTTCAATAGCGTGTTGCATCTACGGTAGCCGTTATGTACCAAAAAGCTATAATGACAGGATGTCTTCTAATAGCACTTCGTCGAGTTTTCCTTCTGTCTATATAATAATAAAGTACACAACCAAGCAATGAAAAAAGCTTGTAATTAAGACCGTAACATTGCCGTACCTGTGGAGGCGAAAGCAGGACTTCAGCATCTCTTCTGAAAGCTTTCTCCTGCATCAGCTCTTCCACCTGGAAAAAGCTATCCGACATTGACTCTTGTTTTTTGTAATCTCACGTTTCCTTTTACGTTCAATTTTGGACTTTTTTGGCGACGAGGATTTCTTCTCCTGTGGCTCGGCATATGTATGGTCCATTAAAAATAACAGTGCAATGCAGCCGTTTAAACTTGCCAAGCGACGCCGGCTCCGAACGAAAACGCGTTGGCTTAGTGCTTTTTGTCCCTCTCTGCTATTATAGTTTTTCAAGATGGCGGAACTACATGGAAGCCTCCGTGGACTTACCCGTGCCATGTGTATAAAGATAACAAATTCTTCGTTTACGAGGATACGTCAGATAATTGGCAGAGGTATTTGTACACCATTGAGGACATATTTATGAATAAAATATTGATTTTAGATAATAAAATACCTAAAAAAAACTACACATTGTCCCTTTAAAGAACAATGTTTGTGCAATTCCTGTTTTTCACCTTTATGAGGCAAAAAAAACTGGCTGGTAAAAAGTCACTGTGGCTGGTGGTCAAAAAAAGTTAACTTCAGGCCCTGGTCCCGTTCTGTATATCTCTCTATCGTTCTATACCGTTGTTATTCTTTCATTCTGATGCTGTTCATCCATCCATCCATCCATCCATCCATATTATTCATCTTTTTGTTTTTGAATCTACATCTGTCTATTCAATCCATCTATCGTTTGCATATTATACATTTTTCTTGAGAAACTTTGTTTTTCTTGTTAAAAATGTGTTTGATTTTTCTAATTTGAATTCAAGAACTGAGTTGAGACCAAGTGTTGTGAGATATGAAAGAGCAACCTCTGTGCAATAAAACTTTCCTCTGGGAACGCTCATTGATGAGTTCAGGAGGGTCAGTTAAATATCTCCTCTACAGCCGTACGTTCTCCAAACAAATCCCGCTCGTCACTATCACGCTTTCTGAAGGGAGGGTTTTTGGATCCGTAAGGAGTGCGGAGAAAAGCATGATTTTGAAAAGGGAAAAAGAGTCTAAAGTGTGTTCTGTGAGTTGTAATCTTTGTTCTGTTGGGAAGAGGGCTAATGTTCTCCAAGCTCTCCCATAACAAATAAAAGGGGAGCTGCCCTTCAAGCAACCAGGCCCTCCTTCTCCTCCTTCTCCTCCTGCGTTTCTGTCTATTCCAGAGAATAATGCCGGCCTTTGACACATACAATCTTTACCGACCTATGAGGTTGTAATTGACTAGTAGTGGGGTTCCCTTGGGAGATGGGCGATTCCTGGAGGATGAATTAAATTACCAGTTAATTGATTCCTTTATTGATTTTTTTGTAAAGAGGGTGAAAGCGGAGGCGCGGTGAGATGTCAACAGTTGTAGACTTTACTGCGATCTGACTAGAGCTTTGCTCACAATAAAGACATGGAGAAGCTCTTTTGAAACCTTGATGGAGGGAGAGAGTTAATGTAGTTTTCTCTGTGAAGCTGTAGCAGACTTTGTTAGCCATAACAACATCACTTATAAGCAGTGCTGGGTGTGATGCTTTACTAAGTAATTATAAAGTAATGAACATAAAGCCACCTTTCAGTACTAAATTTAGTTTTTTTTTTTTGCTACTTATTCCACTTAAAAAGTCAAATACACAACATATAATCTCATGGTCTTGGCGAGTATTCATATTAACACAGTCAGTTGTGTTTTAAGTTAACATAAACAGTTGAGAAAGAAAACGCATGTGTAATAGTAGAAAGGATCCGTCCGTCAGGTCTTAAAGTGACAGCAGCCTAATAAACCTGCTGCCAAATTGTGAGATAATATTAAAAATATCTATGGCAGTTTTTTTAAATGGTATCAATGACAAAATTGTGGCCAGGGAAAATGCTGTGTGGCTCGTAAGAGAAGAATGTTCAACTTTGGGTAAAACGCAGCGCTCATCACTGTCACTTTATACCCAGCCGTCCAATCACAGTGGAGGAGGGGCGGGGCTAATACCACACCGACCAGCCGCCACATTCTGCTTGTACAACATCAACAGATGACAACAACAAGCTTAACAGAACAAAATAATTTAAAACAAGAGCCATAGAAAATACGTTACATTGTATGACATTTTAATATAGAATCATCACATAAACAAAATATGTGTGAAATGAGATACTAGTAACACTTTCGCGGATATTCCGTATCATAACAAGCAAAGCCTCTCAAGTGAAAAAAATGCTTCGCTGCCAAAATGCTCTCAAGCGCCCATAGCTAGGCGTTTTCAGCAGAGCGCCAGCGTTTCCAGCTGACTAAAAACGCTTTGGTGGACACACGGCCTAACAGAAAACCCTTAATGCGCTCCGGCTGTTCATTCGAACGACAACAGTGTCTGGCGGCTTGAGAACGCAAACCTTGAAATAGGTTCCAAGGTGCAGGCGCTTAATAATTAAAAAACAAGTTATCATCAGTTATCAAACTTTAAAAACGCAAAATCTGTGAAAACGTAAACGGCGTGCACATGCGTATTACGTGTTTATAGGTATGCGCGAATATATATATATGTGCGCAGGCATGTAGTCTTCTCTACAAATTGACCTCAACAAACTACCTGTGTGGCCTTAAACATTCTTAATACAGAATTTCTTTATCGCTTCCGCGCGTCCATGCGAACCGGATTTATTTTGACACAGTTTTATCTGTACAGAGGTAAAGGGAAGGCCTTCAGGGACAGACTACAGTGATAGAGTTGTGTGACAAAATGCTGCTTTTTAAATATTGTTCTATAAAAGATATTGTTCACTTAAATAGCTGCTGTTTGTTTTGTAAATGCTTGACATTTTGGACATGTTGTTATTGTTTGCATGTGTGGCTTGTTATATCAAATTGGCTATGTATTCTCACGAAACACAGAGATTGTCATTGCTAGCATCTGCGCTCATAATGTATTTTGACAGACAGGCTTTTATCGCCGTGATTCTCTTTCTCACACTTCCCACGTCATTTCTCACCTCGTCTACAAACGTGCGAGTGTTTATCTTTGTTTTTCATGCTTTCTATCTGCATTCGTTTGTTGGATTTGTTTTGGAGAAGTTTAGTTTGTTTTGACTGTCACTTGGTATCTCATGATGGCCACTGCGATTCCTGACTTTTACGTGAATTTAAACCAAGACAGAAAAAGAGGATTCTTATATCTGAATTCATTTTGATTGGGACACTTTTCCCCAGTCATCTCAATGGCAAAAAGTGTCCCAATCAACATTTTCCCTGTATTTGTGCATTTAAAAGGTGAAACTGATTAGAGGTCAGTGTTTACCAACACACTTAAGTGACCAAGAACCCTCAGATAATCCCTGAACCTCATTAAACACAGCATGCAGTGGCCGATTGGAAAGGAGAGTTTCGTGTCTGTGTTTTGTTTTCATGTGATTTGGTTGGTGATGGAGACCCTCAGTGTTCATGGTTTGTTAGTTGCATTTGCTGTGAAAGATAAATAAAGCTCATTACTTGGTGGTTTTGCAGGATGGCCCACATGTTTCGATTTCTTCAAACTGTGCCACATGAAATGCGCTCAATGTCTACGAGATATTTCCACATGTGCTTTGATTTTGCAATCCCTCTATTTTTCTCTCAGCAACTCTGATGTGGACGACAAACTATTTTTTTTTTTAATTGGCTGATGCCGATATATCTACAGCGCTGCCAAGGACACCAGTAAAGAGCTTGAGGTGAAATATCAGAGACAATACAGAAAAATCAAGAGAAATATCACATGTGAACATAATATTTTTATTGACTGTCATTTCCAATCAAGCTGCAATTTTGTCAAATTATTTGGAAAAAATATTGAACTGTGTGTAGGCCTACTTGGGTTGCATAAAATGCTGCTTTTTAAAACAAGACCAGGAAACCAGCCATTTTATTTCCGATTTTTGTTTACAAATAATCAAAATAAAAACTGAAATCGCAATATGGAAAAATATAAATGTGATGGTTTAAAGTTTGAGTGTTTAAAATGAAGAAAATAAGACAGCCATAAATTATTATTTTTATTAAAAAGTGTACAATGAAAGATTACAGTAGTATTTTTTGTTGTTGTTGTGTTTATTAATTTGTATTTGTTTTAGTTTTTAATTAATTTGTTTATTTATTTAGTAGTAATAATATTTTATTATAATTATTATTTAATTATTATATTATAAATCTAAAATTTAATATTTTATAGCCTTATTTATAAGTAATCCCAAAATGTTGGGCAAATTGTACAGCTCAAACAAGCACATCAAACCTGGATTTTTTTAATCACAATTGCACAATTTGCTTATGCAGAAAACATGACAGAATTATCATGTGAAGCATGTATTTCCACTGTTTAGTTTAGGCTGGTTTTTTAGACTAATGAACTAGTAAATTAGTAATGTGCATCCGTTGACAAGGCTGTTGTTTGATTTTTGGACTGAGACTAGGCAGAATTGCTTCCTCTGTTGTCCACGGTATATATCTGTCGATCGCTAGTGTTTACACTTGACATTTTCAAGTGCTTCATATCTTAGAATGTGAATTGACATAAATTCAATAGCACTGAGTGATAACCAAGTGATTTGATTCATGTGGCCAGTGTTCAGGAGTGAAATCGATTGATTTTCTCTAATCTTGGGATAGGGGAACAATAGCACGTCAACAAGAGAATCGATGCAGGAGGGAAAAGCTCAGTTTAATGTACCAGATCAATAGCGGGAGACGATCAAAGACATTCTTCCTGAAGCTTTAAAGGCTTCAGTGTGAAGGCAGATTCACTCGTGTTGATATGGGATGCTTTCAGTGTGTCGTCACAGCATGTCAACCATAATGTTAAAAAAAGCTCCTGTCAACACCCGGCCAAGTGTGTTTCTCTCATCTATTACCTCTAGAGTTTCACAAAAGAGTCTCGAAATGTGCTCAGTTTTGCCAAAAAACCAAAGCATGCAAACATGAACTCATGATATATTAAGAATTGTATTTCATTAATTATGAATATTATACATGATAAAACATATTTCTCACACTGACATTCATTTCATAGCTCTATAATCTATACTGAACACTGTAAAAAATTGTTTAAACTTAAAAAAGTAAGTGTTTGTGCTGCCTTAGTTTTAAGTTTAGTCAACTTGAAATGTGAAGTTACACTAACTTGGATATTTGAGTTAACTAAACTTAAAATCTTAAGGCAGTACATACACTTTTTTCTGTTGAAACTTTTTTTTTACAGTGATATGGCAAAAAATTTGTCTCTTTTTATGTCTCAAATACAAAGTTGATACACCAGTCGAATCATATTTTTTTCTATAGTGCTTTAGCGCAATCATTTCAGATTGTTTCCACGGTAATAAACAGGAAAATAAAATTTTTAATGTTCCAAAATTAATTCATTATAAGCAGCTCTAGAGAAGATAATAGTGTCATTATTCAGTTCAGTTAATTGTTGATTCAACTCAGTTCAATAACAGTGCCAATGTTGGTAATATTTCTGAATATTAATAGTCTTTTAAAGTCGTCATGAAAGGTACAATAATTGTGCTTGATTTTTCTTCCCTATTTTGATTCATATGCTTCTGGAACAAGAACAAATGTGGGCGGGGCTTGATTGTGTCTGTGGGGAATTGATTGGATGGTTGTGATTTGCTATTGGCCGTTCTCATGTGAGTGACAGGTTATAGCCCCGCCCTCGTCATCAGAGAAGAGAAGAGTTATTTTGATTCAAGATTACAAGGCACATGAATAAAAAATAATAATAATGTGCACCGATAAAGAATGAACAAGAGTTGTCCATTTTGATTCCATGCCGACTTGAAACTTAATTGAGAAATGTGAAAGAGCAACCTTTGAGCAATAACATTTTCCGTTGGAGTACTTTTGTAGTAAACAGTGTGTGTGTGTGTGTGTGTGTGTGTAGCATGTGTGTGTGCGGTCCTGTTAGTGTATTGTATGAGATGATAACCATGAGTTTTTGCTGGCTGCGACTTTGCTCCGCTGGCAGGCATGTCTAATCCTAAATGCACCTGATGTGTGTTTGTGCATCTCGGCCCACTCAGGCTGATGCAGATTGACTTGACATGCCGGTGCCCTGCAGCGAGACTCTGGGCCGCCTGACCCCCGGCCCACGCTCCGAATTTGGGGAACGGCAGCCGTAACAGGCACCATGGGGAGCGGTGTGTAAGGACCTTTCACATTACCCTGGCACAGATCTGTGTTATCACCCCTCCTTCCCGACACACAAACACACACACACACACACACACACACACACACTGATGACCTCTGCCTGCACTCCTGCATGCCACGTCAAAATACAGGTTTATACTACCATTCAAAAGGTAAGAGATTAATACTTTTATTCAGCAGGTATACATTTAATTGGTCAAAAGTGACTGTAAAGATACTATAAAGTTATACTATAAAGTAAAAACTGTATCTATAAAGTTACAAAATGTTTCTGTCCCGGGGGGGGGGGGGGGGAGGGGTCACGGTTTCCTCAAAAACATTACACTGGTTTCAACATTGATAATAATCATAAATGTTTCTTGATCATCAGATCATCATATTCTCCTGATTTCTGAAGATCATGTGACACTGAAGACTGGAGTAATGATGCTGAAATACAGCTTTGATCACAGGAATAAATTACATTTTACTAGATATTCACATAGAAAACAGTAATATTTCAAAATATTACTGTTTTTACTGTATTTTTGATCAGATAAACACATACTCTGAGACGATTTTCAAAAACATTTAAAAAATCGAATCGATCACAAACTTTTGAATGGCATATTGTAGAAGAGTGTAAATTTAATGTGCAATGCATAGAGATATTTGTATTTTTGTTTGATATTTTGTTTACTTTTTAGTATGCTAAATAATTGTTAGAATATAATCAGTATATAGTCTCTAAACCATTTGAGGCACTTCTTAGTTCAGTCATTTGCAGCGATGCATGTTGTGCTGCAGTTTCACACATTAGAGATGATGTATTGTTGTGGAGTGAATGAGAGTTTCTCGGCTTTTTCTCCTCCTTTACAAATGGTCTTCCCTCTCAATGGGCGTTATTGATTTTAGCCCCTGGCTCTCTCCTGACCTGATATGCTCTTTAATCCAGAAGATATCAACTCAGTATTCAAAACTGATGTCTCTCTGTCATCAGACACACAATATTTCCTGGTTATGGGTACGAACACACAGGAACACACTCGCTAAAGCCTTTCCAAGAACCACAGTCTGACTGTTAAATGAGCCTAACGTGATGATAATGATGTTTTTTTGGGGTTGAAGGCTTCTTTTTGAAGTTCTGCTGGTCTCCTGAGCCTCAGGTCTCTTATAACCCAAATTGAGTTGACTTGGTCGGACGGGGCGAGTCGTTCCCCAAGGCTGCGGGGTAAAAGATTTAAGGAGTTCAATGAAGTCAAGCATAACCCGTGAACACAAATCTAATGCTTTCTGCTTGCACAATCTGGAATACACATAACCGATAAGCTTTTTAGTCCACCTTGAAATCAGTTTATAGAGAAATGATGTTATATTTCCATGTGAGCTTTTGACATCTGCATTGAAGAATGATGCATGTGAATTATATGCATGTGAAAATGCGAGCATGCTTGTGTTTATCACACCAGTGGCTGGATGTCGAAACTGCTGAGACTAGTCTTACAACTTAGTCATCTATTATTATTTTTTCTTAAGGACTGGCTCAGCTATTGAAGCTATTGAAGAACATGCATTGCATATAGAAAATAAGAAATTTCCAATGTTATGAGAAAGTTGCATGGGAAAAAACGGCTTAAACCTGCCTGAAGTGTTTTTTTGGTCTTAACTGGCCACCAAACTGGTTAGTATGGTCTGGTTTGATGGTTTTAGATGGGTTTTTGGACTGATTATTTCTTGGTTAACTGCTAGACTAGACAGTTTTAACATAGTGGCTGTGTTTATGCAACTGACCAGGAATGAGTATTGATAATGTAAAATATTGTACATTATATTTAAATAGTTTTGAATTCATATTTATTTTTTAATTCATCATGTCAGTCAAATTTATTTTGATTGGTTGCCAAACTTATAATTCATATTTGCACAACTGGATTTGAACAACTTAACTTCAACTTCAACTTAACTGGCCACCGAACTGGTCAGTCTGGTCTGGTTTGATGGTTTTAGATGGATTGGAATGATTGTTTGATGAACTGCTAGTTAGCATAGTGCCTGTATTTATGCAACTAACCAGAAATGAGCATTGAGAATGTAAAATATTGTGTATAAATAGTTTTGAACTTGTATTCATTTGGTAATTAATGTCAGTAAAATGTATTTTGATTGGTGCCAAACTCACATTTGCACAACTTTAATTGACAAATTGAAGACCACAAATCAGACCAGATATTGCAGAACATGCAATGGGTGTATAAAAAAAAAAAAAAGATAACAAGTCTTTCCATGTTATGTGAGAATGATGCATGAAAGAAAATGGCCTGAAGTTGTTTGTTTGTCTCAACTGCCCACCATACTGATCCGTCTGGTTTGATGGACACTGTTCAAGTTCAGGAGCTGAGCTCTAAGAGCAGTAAACTACCTTAGGCTGGTTTAAACTGGTTTTTGTGAGAACTCAAGAAAGTCCTGGCATTCTCTTACACATGTTTTGAGAACAATCAATTGGTAGAGAGTGAAGAAACCCATGGTAGTTAGTGATTTGACTTCGTCAATATTGATTGATATCTTGAATAATTGCCAGGGAGGGAGGGCAACCAGGTGCTGAGTGGAGAGCCGGGCTGGACGTGGCGTATTATTGACGGCGAAGGAACCCGGTCGAAGCATTGAGCCATTGTTTAACTTGGCACACCGTATAGCTCCCTGGGGTTCGGCCCATAAAAGGCTTTCTGTTACTAGCTGGAGTGCTTATTGTAGAAAAATTGTCCCTCTGAAAAATTAGCATGGAGCAATGAAGAATGCGTGATGTTGGGCAAATGACAGCTGCTTTGCTGAAACAATAGACGCAAAATGGCTTTTCCTTCGGTGCTCTTCTCATGGAAATGAAGCCCCCTTCTGCTTTTAGAGGCGAAGAACATGTTCACGGTGCAACTGGTCCCATTCGAAACCAGTTATTCCCATACCCACTGTTTCTATATAATGAGAGATGTGAGGGAAACTTTGTTAACCGCATTCCCACTGTACAAAGATTGAGATATCAAGGTGGTTTCTTGGGATTTAGAGTGCAAAATGTGGGTTCCCGGATCTAAAATCATATTAAATTTCTCTATAGAAAAAAAAACTTCTCATAGTATCCAGCTTTTTCCAACGCATGACACTCAAGCGCGAGTTATGGGAGTAACTTCTGTTAAACAGTTTCAATCGATGAATGCAAGAAGCATTTTCAAAAACATGGTGCGATGAGGTGACATTATTCTACTCGCGCTTCAATCATACAACATTAAAAGTTCATTTAAAAGTGTAAAAACATTTATAAAATGAATAACCTCAAAACCAAAAATTAACTTGAACTTAGTGATAATATTTCAAAGTGTTTTCTATCATTTTGACAGATAACAATTATTGTATTTACCTAGTTAGAAACATTTCAGTAATAGGGATTAGATGTCAAAAGACGATTCGATTTTATGTCCTTCTTGTGAAAATGTACCTGAGGATTTGGTGAGAAAAACAAAATATTCTTAGTGCATTCCAGTGAATAATTCATATCGTAAATTAAATTAAGAGAGCAGACCACAGACCAATGTTAATCATTATCAACTTAATAAAAAAAAACAATGAAATATTCTATTAATATTATATAATATAGCAGCAGTTATTTGCACTAAGTGAAAATAACAGTATTTTTCTTGCAATAAGTGTAAATAGTACTGTAGTTAGGTACTATTTGCTCCTCAGTATTCTAGTACATTATAAAACAGAATGCAATAATAAAATATTGAGTTTAAATTATATTTATTAAATAAATGTTGCCAGATTTGAACATCTATTAAAAACTTTTCTTCGATTTAGACATTCTACTAACTATAAGTAACTACATTTCAACTTATTCTACAAACCCGAACCCTAACCCACGCCTACTAATACTCAGCCCGTTCTCATCCCAAGGCGTCATTTAATTGAGACTTTTGACCATGCGTCAACTAACTGACGCTAAAGGGTGCCTTTAGTGTCAGTTAGATGACGCTCATCCTCGGGTGTCATGTAACTGACGCTTTTGACCATGCGTCTACATCCGACGCACATGGCACCCTTTAGCGTCAACATGAGACGCGCCTACCCTACCCCATACCTAAACCTACCCATAACGGAAGCGTCATCTAACTGACGCTACAGGCACCCTTTAGCGTCAACATGAGACGCGCCTACCCTACCCCATACCTAAACCTACCCATAACGGAAGCGTCATCTAACTGACGATAAAGGCACCCTTTAGCGTCAACATGAGACGCGCCTAGCCTACCCCATACCTAAACCAACCCATAACGGAAGCGTCATCTAACTGACGATAAAGGCACCCTTTAGCGTCAACATGAGACGCGCCTAGCCTACCCCATACCTAAACCAACCCATAACGGAAGCGTCATCTAACTGACGCTACAGGCACCCTTTAGCGTCAACATGAGACGCGCCTAGCCTACCCCATACCTAAACCTACCCATAACGGAAGCGTCATCTAACTGACGATAAAGGCACCCTTTAGCGTCAACATGAGACGCGCCTACCCTACCCCATACCTAAACCTACCCATAACGGAAGCGTCATCTAACTGACGATAAAGGCACCCTTTAGCGTCAACATGAGACGCGCCTAGCCTACCCCATACCTAAACCAACCCATAACGGAAGCGTCATCTAACTGACGATAAAGGCACCCTTTAGCGTCAACATGAGACGCGCCTAGCCTACCCCATACCTAAACCTACCCATAACGGAAGCGTCATCTAACTGACGATAAAGGCACCCTTTAGCGTCAACATGAGACGCGCCTAGCCTACCCCATACCTAAACCTACCCATAACGGAAGCGTCATCTAACTGACGCTACAGGCACCCTTTAGCGTCAACATGAGACGCGCCTACCCTACCCCATACCTAAACCTACCCATAACGGAAGCGTCATCTAACTGACGATAAAGGCACCCTTTAGCGTCAACATGAGACGCGCCTACCCTACCCCATACCTAAACCAACCCATAACGGAAGCGTCATCTAACTGACGCTAAAGGCACCCTTTAGCGTCAGTTAGTTGACGCATGGTCAAAAGTGTAAATTAAATGACCCCTTGGGGTGAGAATGCGTTGCAATACTCTAATGTGAGTTAGTTGACATGTAGTTGCAAAATTATTTATAGTTAGAAGAATGTCTAAAGTGGATCATTGACATAAAGTGAGACCAAAGATTACAGTAAAACAGTAAATGACAATGCTTTATGAGTTGTGTAGTTAATCATCATCAAAAAAAGAAAGAAGTATAATTTTTACTCAGACTATAATAAAACTAAACCATTTATGATAAGTTGTTTTTCTCCTTGAAACATTCTCCCAGAATGCCAGATCGCTGGGGTTAATGGGTCCATGAGTGATTCCTGTGTGTTTTCTAAGAGCGAGATTATAGGCGCTTTATATGCTAATTTATTCTCTCTGCTAATTTGGCATTGAGGCCTGAAACACAAAATGAGCATCATGGTGATTGCAGGCAGATCGAGTTTCAGCGCTTCACCAGATTAATCATAGGCCACGTGGACGTGTCAAGTCGCTGATGCTAAATAATAAAATGGTTCAAAATGTGGAGCTTTTATTGATGATGATGATGGAATTTTATGGAATTTTTATATTTTGCGTTGTGTTGCTTTATAAGAGGATGGCATATTTTTTATGCAAGTTTACACAGGTCTTGTAATGTGTTTCTGTATATATAGCCCGTTACTTTACATGTATGTTTAAAAATTGGGGCATATTTGACTTTTGATCTGAAGGCTCAAATGCTTCTAATTAGGTATACCAATATAAATTGAACAAATATCTTCATTTCTTAGCCAAACTATATATTTTTTATATGTATGATTTGGAAAAATGAATGTTCATGAAGTATTCATCATGTTCCTCCTTCACTGTGTTTAAAAGCTTCCCATGATGCACCTCATGAAACAGTTTGATGAATGAAGAAGCTCAAATATAAGCGCGTTTTCATTCCTGTCACTTTTTGATCATCATTCCCATCATTTGATCATCATTACCAGACTGGTATTATAAAATGTGCAAAATGTTCATTATTGGAGGAGTAGATGTGAACTTTGCCATTCAAAATGAGAAAATGCAAAGTTTTGCATTTACTTGAGAAGCAAGTCATATATTTTAATATCTTATCAAAATAAAGTGAGTTTTTGTTTAAAATAAGAAAAAATATCTGGCAATGTGGTTAGAAAAATAAACCTAATTCAAAAGGAAAATTTTCCTTACAACATTGGCAGATATTTTCTCCTTTTTCAAGTATATACTAATTTAAATAAAAAAAAATCTTAAAATCTCATGTCATTTTGCTTCTCATGTAAATTAATTAGAATTAGCATTAGTGAGTTTTCATTTGATTCACGTTTTGATTGCATCGCTATTATTCATACACGTGCAAAATAGCAACAATAAAGAAAGTAATAAGGTGCATGTTTTAATATGCATCCTAAAGCTGCAGCAGGAAATATGTGAAAGTATGTGAAATATTCTGCATATTTGTAAACTATGAGCATGCACATTTCAACAAACAGCCTCAAGAGCCCTATTTGGTAGAAGAGAGCGACGGCTTGGCTCGAGACCCCTGCTTCAGGGTGTTTTCAAGTTTCGGCACGCCGGATTAAGGCATGAATTTACATTTGTTTAATTAAGTCAGTCTAAGTGGATCCTATGAAGTATTATAAACTAATTCCAGATGTCTCCAACAACAAATATGTAAGCAATTGAGAGATGTTTGCGCCAGCCGCACAGATAATTACTCGCGATTACCCCTCCGAATGGACGTTAAAGCTTTAATTTGTTAGTCATATAGGCTTTCACAGATGGCATTGTGTTGGTTTAAGGCTAAACATTTGAAGACCCTCCATTCATCACCTTCATAGCTTCCCGTTAGCGCCTTTCTGCTTCCAAACAAGGGCTTTTTCAGTTCCAGCAAACACTCCAAACACATCTTCCTGGTTTTATTTAAGGCGCCCATTCATCTCTGTTGGGGGAAAATATGCATGCGTTTATGTGATCTGTTTGATTACCATCACAATATAGCTTTATGCCGTGCTAGGGATGTTCGTCAGAGGGCAAATGAGATGGGCACTTTTTTGAAGCTCTTTGAAAGTTGGAGCTGGCGCTGTGTGCCTTCTCATTGTTCGAGAGTCCCGGCTCGGCTTGCTTGGTATTCCTCTCACAGATGGGCCTAAACTTTGGCCTGAGAGATGTGCTTCAGGAATTCAGCCTGCTGCCAGTCCAATTCACTCACTAGTCAGCTTTCCAACTCAATTTCTTTCTCTCTGCATCTTTGTTTTTGCTAATTCTCTCTCTTTCTCCTTCTCTGCGTCTCATTTCCTCCATTTGTCGCCTTCCTCTGTTTCTCACTGTTCTCTGTTTTGCGCTGCTCACTTTCGACGACGTCTTTCAGAATAAGTTTGCGTGTTAAAACTGGAGTATGTAACTTATTCATTGTTAAAGTATCTTTTGCTATTCTTGCATTGAATGTGAATCAGCTACACTGGAAAACATGAAGCAATCTTTACTCAGAAATTGTTAGTAAATTTCACAATCAAAATCAGCTGATTTTCAGCTTTGTATTGTTACACTGCATGTATATGTAAATGGGATATGCTTACTCATTCTCCGTGTTACCTGGACCGAGAAATTCACATTTATTATTAGTCAGCAAAAGTCTTTTGACAGCTCCAGGGCTTTTGTGAAATCTACAGATTATACTTCAGTATTTTTGTCTCGGCAGAGGGTTATTAACAGAACAGTTATTGTAAGGGTAGGTTCATTTCTGAAAATTGAATTGTATTCTTTAAACAGCATTATGGTATAAAGTAACACTACGGCAGCAGCTTTCGTACCTGTGCGCCACACGTTTTGCTTCATTCAGTTTGAAATGTTGACTAAACATGGATGTTTTTCAGATTTCCCGTTCGTATTTACGATTCTTTGCATCCATTATTCACTGCTTACAACACGCTGGATCCCTCACTGGAAACCGAACTCACTTCCGCTAAACGTTTACTCTACACTCATTCAACGTCAAACTCTTTGAATTCTCAATACAAGTCTGCTGAGGAATATTCCCTACTAAAGCAAGGCGGTATTTGACTCATATATGGTATTCATAGCAGACTGGTGGGAGTGGCCTTGGACAGCAACATGCCCAGTGCATTATGGGTGTTGAAGTTTTCCTATTTAGCAAAAGGGAATTTTTTTCAATATTATTTTTTTGTACGTTTTTTTGAAAGCCCATTTCGCCAGCAATAAAGGACCCCTTTAACTACAAAGAAACAGCAAGTTACACATTGAGTTAAACATGAAATTTTGAAGTAGAAAGACTGAAATGCTCTTTTTACAACTTTGATTTTTCTTCAGTTTTAAACGAGCATACAGCCATCTTTCACATTTTGTCTTTGAACCTCCATTTCTGCTCTGTATTTTTCTATGGCGTCGCTGTCGTTATTAGCTGTTGAAGGGGATTTACTTATTGTAGAGTTAGCAAAAGTTATCAAGAGCACTGTTATGTTTGAAGCGGATGTAGTAACGAAAGTCAGTAAACCGGGAAGATTTTAAAACAAGCGGTTCATTCATAAATCCATAAGATCTTACCTTCATGCTGTGGAAATACAAACCGGAAGACACGAGCGCAGCGCTAAGAGGGTCTATACACTGAAAAATATTGGGTGTAGAAATCGTTTTAACTCAGAAAATGCTGTAAATTTGCAAATAATTACAAAGAAAGTTGAAATTTAAGAAGAAAGACTGAATACATTTTTTTCAGGTAAAATGTACTTCAATAAACTTTGTTTTATTTGCAACATTAAAATAGTTTCCAGTGTATTTAATTTCACAAATAATTACAAAGAAAGATGCTGAATTAACTGAAGTTTTTCCAAACTTTAAAAAAGAATTTTTACAATGAAAATGTAAGGTTGATTTGCCTGAAATGTGCAAAACATCATTCTATTTGTAGTCTCATTTGTGCCAGGAAGCAATGTAACGTGTGCATAAAAAGTGATTTTGTTTCGTTCCTCATCAGATTTCTTCCCTGCAGATCGCAGAGACGTGTCTCACCTGGCTTCTCCTAGAGCCGCAGCTGATCTGCATTCGCCAGCACTGATTGGAGGAACGAGCTTGAGGAAACACTATTGCTTCTGTCAGGTGGTTCTCTTCACGCTCTGCTTATTTGCCTCTGTTGGTAAATTGAAACTTTATCCATATTTATGCAGCTTTAGATTTCACTTCAATATGATTGATGGTTAGCCACTTCTGTGACTGGTTATATACATTAACCAGTCAGTAAAATGTAAACAAACTGTTGGAAGACCTTTTGCCAGGATATAAGGTTCATTTATGCCATAAACCGAAAACTGAGTTTCATATTCCAGATTTCACCGCGGGCTCTCGAAGTCTGAAATTCATTAAAAGTATTAAATAGCTTATTATCTTATTTAAATTTGGGGACTGAAAAACATGAATTGCTATACAGCCTAATGTGATCATTAAACTTCAGAAGGCTATTATTGAATTCAATAAATGTGAGTGCTGCACATTTAATGTCGTTTAACGTGGTTGCATTGAATATCGCACATTTACACCAAGCGATTGCTTGAGAATTATGATGATGTTTCCTTTATGGTAAATGGTTGTAAGAGTGCATATTTGATCTCCCTAATGAGCAGCTGGAAGTAGAAAAGAATAGACATTTCAAAATAAGAGTCATGCATTATGTATATCATCTTTTTTCGGTTATTCTTGGTATTATACAAATAACTATCAAGCATTTCATTCAGTTTAAGCTCTTGTAACTAAGACCATTATTTACAGTCCCCCTGTGGTGAAAATCAAGCTTTTAATGTTGTTTATATGTCTATGTGGTGTTTTTAATATGCTTAAAGCATGTGTAAGTTCATAAGTCGACAGCATTGCTGAGTATTTTCTGCTTAAAACTGCAGTGAACCAAAGACAGTCTCAAAAACACGCTTTGAAATCGCTGGTGTTTCTGACGTCACAAACGACCTTGTAACCAATCAGATCAACGTGTGATCGTCAACCATTGGATCTCTGAGTGAGTGAGTGAGTGGAGGCGGGGCTCATTTGCATATGCATAGAACGCTAATACTAAATGAGGCAAGGTTGTCGAGTTACATTCACGATATTTTAGGCATGGAGACTTTTTTTTTCAAGGATAAAACGTTTAAATATGTCAGTTTGGTGATCAAAGATGAGTTTTAAAGGATAAAATTATTGACTACAGGGGAACTTTTTAACACATTCAGTACATAGATTTTACTACTATCGGCACAATCTGTTTATTGCCTTTCTTTATTCATTTTTCATTGCTAACAATGATAAATACTTGTTCATAAATGTTAATTCAACATTTACTAAAACATTATTAAAATAAAAAGTTATATCTGTAACTATTAATGGTAACACTTTATTTTAAGGTGATGTTGTTACACGTTACTACATGGTCTTTAATATAGTATTAATAGTAAATTATATATAATTACAAGTAACTAACCCTAAACCAAACCCTAACCGTAACTCTATAGTAAGTACATGTACTTAATTAATACTACTCAGTATTTATCTGAGTAAGTACAATGTAACTATGTCACCTTAAAATAAAGAGTAAACTTATTATTTAATGGACCGGAGCTAAAATAATCTAAAAATGAATGGTTGTATTTTTATTAACTACCATGAACAAAGATGAATAAATACTGTTAAATATGTATTGCTCAGTGTTAGTTAATGCATTAACTTTAACTAATGGGACTCTACTGTAAAGTGCTACCATGTTATTTGTGCGGGTCTTAAAACGGGTCTTTAAAAGTCTTAAATTTTACTCTGCAGAAATCCTGATTTGATTATATTATATGGCAGTTTTTTGTGGCTAGAGTGATCACATGACGTTTACAGCTCAGCTGATTGGCTCGTAAGACCAGGGCATATCCCACGAAAGAGATGTTAGCGAACTATCTGCAGGTATTTTTGGATTAATCTGCAAACTTTTCTTCATCAAAAGGATGTTATCTGATTCCTCACAGATTAAGCGCTGTTGAATCTCCTGAATAATTAGATAATTTTCTGTGCGCTGAAAGCTCGCTTCTTTTCTTGGCAGTCGTCCATCTTGATCATTGTGAAGCGGGTTCATTCAGACGCGGTGCTGAAGACGGATGGATTGGTTGGTCAGTTCGTGGTCTGAATGGCCTGGTCCTGCCCGCTGCGCTGGACATTAAGGCCTGATGGACAGCGTTAAGCCTCTCCAAACACTCGAGGATGAACACAGCTGCTGGGAGAGACACTGGCCCACTGTGTTAGCGCCTACAAATAAGTACACAGACTCAGCGGGAGGCCCCTAGGGGCCCCTCGGTGCATCTCTTGATTGTGTCCATCAACAAGCATCAAACCCCGATCCACAGCTTTGTGTCTTCTTTAAACGCTGACACGCACATTCAGAAAGCTTTACAGGAAGATACGTGCATCATATGTTTGGCGATTCACTCTATATCTTTCTTGTTGGAAAAGAGTTGCGAGGACAAGATTAGCCAGACGACTGGTCCCGCGGCTCACTTGCCAATATTTGTTTATGTTGCTGTATCTGCGATGTGAATGTCGGCTAATTTAGTATGAACACAAGCTGCGAGTCCATCCAGTAATGAACCCTCAGTGAAATCAGATTACAAACAACGGCACCATTAATAGGCTGGTTGAATCAGTGCCATGCGCTTTTATTCTGCACGTGCAATTACCAGGTCAGTCAGCGATCAGGAACTCTGACTCTAACGAGGTTAAATGACTGCATGGGATTTTGGCTCGAGCGTTCTGGCCCGCTACGGCGAACAATTAGTTATGCAAATATATATAAGAGATGTAGAAAGCTGGAGCTGGAAGGATGCAATCTCGTTTTGTCGGCCAGAAACCAATTAATGAGAATTTTGGTTGGACGAATAACAGCCGCGCGGCTGGAAAAGGGGATGAAACACGATTTGCAGTCAAAGACTTGTTGTTGATCCTTTTTCTGCTTCATTAGACATGTAAAATAAGACTTTAGCGTTCCATCTCTGTCATGAATCCCTCATAATTAAAGCCAGAGCTCCCGGTTGATCTCTCAGACGTCGATTCGTGAATGTGCATTGCTTAAAAGAGCTTTTGAACGTGCCTTTTAGGAAAGCAAACGTTTAGCCACTAATTCACAAATCCCTTTAAGAGGGTGAGAGTGTTTCGTATTCCCACCACGGCTTTACTTAAACCCTCGTAATGATAGATGTTTGGCATCTTCTACGCCGCCGCCTTCTTGACTGATGAAGTCACTCACGCTGGTAGATTAATATGTGTGTAGTCTTGAACCCAGAATAGTCATGTGGGACTGACCTACAAGCTCAATACATTCTGTACTGGAGAAGAAAGGTCCAAAAACTCTCAGCTCAAATGTCTTTTGCAGTAAATCTCAATTTTTTTTTCGATTAGTGATGAAGTTAAGGCTTTTGCTTCTCAGATGGTTCTTCTGCACTTTAAAAAAATAAAAGGTTGTTTTTTTGCATTGATGGTTTCAGAACTTCTAACTTCTATGGAATCTTTCCATTCTACAAAAAAATTCTTTTGATTTTTAAAATGTTCTTCACACTAAGAAAACTATGGTTCTTTAAACTTAAAAGAACTGTTGAATGAAAAATATTATTTGGGGAACCAAAAATGTTTTTTTCTACATATAAATTTTACAAATTTAGATTTTAGTGAGGAAATCATTTTAGGTTACCCAAAATACCTTACAGTGAACAACATTTTAATAATCTAAATAACTTTTTTCCACTATAAAGAACCTTTTGTGTAATGGAAACACTGTAAAAAAAAAAGTGTCTGCCTTAATTTGAATTACAATCAAAAACACAATCAACTTGGATGTTTAAAGTCCCCCTGTGGTGAAAATCCTGCTTTTAATGTTGTTTATATGTCTATGTGGTGTTTTTAATACGCTTTAAGACAAACCATGTGTAGATTCATAAGTCTACACCATTGCTGAGTATTTTCTACTTAAAACTGCAGACTTGACTTGACTTGACAGGGAACGAGAACTTTTTATAGTGAAGGTTTTCAGCTTTTAAGTTTTCATCTTCAACTTTTATTTCACATTAATTACTAGTTAACCTAAACTAACAAGGAAATTACTTATAAAGCAAATATTACGAATACATTGTTAAAATCAATCTTTTAATATTATTTAATGGACCTGAGCTAATATTAACTTACATTAAGAAATATTAAACACTGTATTGCTAATTGCAAGCTGTTATTCAATGCATTAATTATTGATAACCACTCGGACCTTATTGTAAAGCATTCCTATTTCCCAAGAAAATTCTGCCGAGAGCAAATGATGCATCAGCAAAGTTATCTTTAGTTTCCATTTTTATGTCTCCTAATGAATGTCAAGATGGGTAAAGCCTTAATTGCACCCTAAGTCACTTTGGATGAAAGTGTCTATCATATGCATCGATGCACACTGGAAATAGATGTAATATCTACTTTTTTTAATGGAGAATGCATGTCCATCTCTATTCAAAATAGCCCAGATTCCAAACAATATTGTGTAATATTTGTTTAGTCACTGAAATCTGTTCATTTCAGGGTTTCCTTGAATCCAAACTTGGATGTGTAATGTAAACCCAAATATGATGATTTTGCCGTACGCGGCTGTGCTAATGGCGAGATCAGAGGCATACCACAAATGCTGCAGGGGATGAATAATTTTGGAGTAATCCTTTGTTTTTTTGACCCAATTTTTCAGGCCCTATTTTTCACCAGCGTGACATTTGATCTAGGATTTACAGCTCTTTCCAGCAGAACTGCTGCGGTTCTTGAGTTCTGCTGCTCTCAGATCGATCGCTATCGTTCGCCCAAAATGACGTGCAAGAAACGAATGCGATGTTCTTGTAGCGGATCCACAAAGCGACCACCCGTCCGAAAGAACTGATCTGAATGTGTCTCTTTATCGGTGTTTAATTGCCAGTGAAATAGCTGCTCTTCAACTTTGAAAAGCATTACGCCATGCTTGATTTGAAACTTCTCAAATTGCTGTTGTTGTATAAATCCCCAATAAGTGTTTTATTATGACTGGTCATAATCCTCTCAATAGAACGGCATCTGCCGCAGTCTCTCTGAATCATCCTCATTATCTGTGCTGGAGGAGGCGTGTCTTCTGCAGATGTACCGTGAAATTTGTTTGCACAAAACTCAGTCTTAAACCTTTGGGCAGTTTCCTATGAATATTCATGAGGCGCACACAGACGTCACCCTTTTCCCGAGCCGTGCTTATTATGAATATTCAAATGATGGGAGGTGGTCGTCACTCCTAACAAGCATGCTGTCCTCATGAATATGCATGAAGGGAAGGGGCCGCTTTGTAATGCAACGGAAACCCAGCGTCTGAAACGGGCCGGGATCCTCAGGAGCAGCACCAAACCATCTGGACCTTATGGTGGCACAATATAAAACAATATAAAACAAGAGCCTTTGTCCAGATGCCGCGAGTGACCCGTGTACCTAAACGCCGCAAGTGCGCTTGTGCGTTCAAGGAACGGTGGAAACGCCGATAAATACTTGATGGGATGGGAATGAGGGCAGTGATTGTTTGTTTGTTAGAATAAAATGCTCATTAAATTATGCTCATCAGTATCAAATTAATTTAAGTTATGATGCTCATAAAAAAAAACGTTCATTACTTTTTGTTAATTTATTGTAAAGTGAAACTCTGCCAAACTCCACCTTTGATAATAAGGGGCGCAATAAAAAACGGTATCCTTTAGAATTATGGCATTTAGATTTTTTTTTAATTAAATATATTTTTAACCCTCTGGCTGTTATGGATATGGAGGCTGTAATCAAGCGCTCGACAAACAAGATACTATAGGAGACTTTAATTCAATACTTAAACAAGGAAACATACGACCACATATTAATGAGAACTGAAATAATGCAAGACAAGGGACTGACTGAAACTTATCATAGAAACAATGATTTTATGGTACTATATATGTATACAGTTATAATCTATTTATTTACTTATTGAGCATAGACCTGAAAATTAATTTAAATGTCGTAAATCTTGAATGTTTTAGAGCACAGACTTCAGTTTTGTCTTTTTTAAAAGATGACACTTGGCAGATTATAAACTGAAGTGAAAAAAAAGTTACATTTATTGTCATACACAAAATGCACAAACATACCATTTTCAATTTTTATAAGAAATATATATTTCCAAAATATGTTAGAAAATCAAAGTTATGAATCTACTCAAGTTGTGTTCCAAATTTGAGGTTGATATCTCAAGTGCTCAGTGTTCCTGCGCAGAACCAATTTATATGCGGTTTACTGTTTGATGATCATGTTATTCTACATGTGCGTCAGCAATCGCTTGTTTCTGCTTCTTCTTCACTTGTGTTGTGATGTGTAATAGCGCCCCCTACAGTATAACACCGAAAACATTGATTGTTGTCAATGGCGGGGAAAGAGTTAATGCACTTATTCCCTAAATACTTTAATGTGTTAAAATAATTGTTTTACCTGCAATTGAACTGTATTCTGTAGTGTGTCTTTTAAAATTCATATTTGTCTCTAAGTAAAAGCAAGACTTTTACTTCCAGATGCTGATTTGGGTTTGAGTATAAGGAGTCTGTCTGTAAAACTCGTGCTGATGTTTCTCAGTGTTTACTCGCTGTGTAAGACGGTTTGTTTATGTGACGGCCCCGTCTCAGTGCCGGGGCCCCTCAGGTTATTTTCAGGAGCTGAAGACATGGCGTCTGGAGTCTCATCCCGGTGTTATCAGCCTCTCGAGTCGTGTTTCTGTCCAGACGGCCCGCTATGACAGGACGGCTAACACTCGAGTCACGAGGCCTGGACTGGCGTTCCTGAACCCTGACGCACACAGGGACACTTCTGTCCTCGCGAAGCCTTCACTCCAGGTTCCTGCGAGTAACACATGCTGTTTTTTAGCCGGGCACTGAAATGTTGAAGCTGTGTCCTACCACAAACAACTCTGCTTGTGCTTTAAACACTTTCTCTTTGACTGCACCACCTGACAAATGCAAATATTAGTAAATTTGAGGAAAATCTGAAAATGTGAGTGGTGCTTTCACTACAATGCAAGGAAGTCGCCATGCAGTCCTCTAAAAAGTCTTGCTTTTTAGAGACAAAAATATGAATTTTAAGTGACACTGAATTATTTGTGTTATGAGTAGTTTTGAGGCGAGATGCTTCATCCATAGTTTTTCATGCACTGGTAATTTGTGAGATTTTTGCCTATTTTGCTTCCATGTCGAGACTAGTGGAAAGTAAACATCCAAAATACACATTTAAGTGTTTATTTATTGCATTTTATTTGTAGATTTCAAACACAATACATATCTTTAAAGTCAGAAATCTCCACTTAAGCTGCTTTTCAAACACCAAGCTTTACAGTTTTATTCCTATCTATATTCTGAAGGTCTGTTCATTTATCATTCACCTGATTTACATAATTTATATAACATGTTATTCATTTCAACATGGTGAAAATGTGTTTTTTTTTTTATGGCTGTAGATAGTATTTTCTGATTTATGGAGCGATAAAAATAATGTTTTTGCACTAAAACTATTTTTTTTTAAATGTGTAAAACATTTTGTTGAATTAAGAATCAGAAGGTATAGACTAATGCTGAAAATTCAGCTTTGATCACAGAAATAAATAACATTTGACAATATTAAAATAAAAACTGTTAAATTGCAATAATATTTGACAATGTTTCACTGTCTTTACTTTCTTTGATCAAATAAATGAAGCTTGAGCAGAAGAGATTTCTTTCAAAAACTTTTGACTGGTAGTGTGCTAGATTAATATTTATTTATTTAAATAATAATATTATTTATTATTATATTAAACTGATGTATTTATTTATTTTTTTATATTTATTACATAATTATGTACACTGCTTAGCCCTGAAAAAACCTACTATGCATTTCTTTCTAACATATTGGTGTTTGTTTTGTATTCAGACATACATTATTCATTCATTATTCCATTGCAAATAAACGACACAAAATACGACATTCATTTTAGAGATAATGGAAAAGATGCTTTAGTTTTAGATGTTTGCTGGAAAATTACTCGCAATTCTGATGCTTACCGTAATAAACACACCCATGACTGTTTCCAAACAGGTTTCCCAAATACTACAACCGTTTGTACAAATGCCTGTAACTGATGCCATCGGTTGAGCCGGCGGGACCATATACAATGTGTACGGCATATTATACAAACTCTTCAAAGTTTCTCCGTGTGTCCTCGGAATACACAGGAAAAGATGACATATGGATCGGCGTGGGGCCCTGCCAGCGGTTATGGCAATGAGGGGCCCTGGTTTCGCCTCTATAGGAAATCCACCTGTTCAGTTTGATAGTATCCCAACACTAAACTGACAAGACTTGAATAGGACCCGAATCCCTCTTCTATGGGATTAAGCGGAATGATATGCCAAGTCCATCTTTTGTGTTCCTTCATAAAACCGCTGTCACGTCCAAAGAAATCTGTCTTTATTCTTTCCCTCGGGATAATGCGACAAGCTGCTGAAATGCACCTGATATTGACACACAATGAACAGAGAGACGCAAAGAGCTTGTCTTTGTTGGCCAATATTTGTTAATTGTGGGCTGAGATGTTCTCTCATCTTGATCCCGAAAGCCAATATCTTTCGTGCGAATGCATGTTCAAGTGTGTTTTATATAACATGTCAGAATATGATATGACCACAGGCTAAACTGAAATTGTAAGAACCGTCTGTAATTGCTCTTCTTTTAGTACGAGCCGAGGTTTTGTGTACTTCCCCCTTGACATAATGAAAAAGGATGGAACTGATTTCGGTTCTGTGGGAAAACATGTGTTTGTGGGGCGTCAGGAGTGCTTTAACCATCTACATGGCAAGTGATAAATGATGGTGCAGGGGCCCACGAGTGCTGTGTTTGTTGTAAGAGGAGCGTCAGAATGACAAGCCATTCGTTCTTCACCGCGGGTGGAAAGAGATGGAAGTGATCTTGAGTGTATACTGGATTTACTCGGAGGGGGAGATGTGTGTTTGAACAAACGGGTCGTTTGTCATCATTTACTCTCGCTCACGTAGTTTAAAACCTTTCGCAATTTCAATGCATTTAGATGCTGATTTTAGGTCAAAAAGAGAAAAAAACACCATTACATTATAGTGCAGACATATTGTGCACTACATTGCAACTCATATGATATATTTGTAATTGAAATAAAGGTGAAATAAAATATAAATATTGAATAAACTTAAACTTGCATTGGCATCTAACTGAAATAAGATTGTTGAAGTATTGAAATGACTAAAACCTCAACTGAAAAAAACTATAATCAAGCTATGCATAGTTTAGTGAATGGTGAATTCACATTAAACTTTAAGTTAAAATGAAAACTGAAAATGTAAAAATAAAAGCTCATCCATAATATTAATAAGGTTTCATTGGTTAACTACATCAAAGAATGAACAATACTTTTGCAGTATTTATTAATCTTAACTAATGTTAATTTCAACATTTACTAGTACATATTTAACTAGTACAAAATACCTTGTAACCAATCAGATCAACGTGTGATCGTCAACCAGTGGATCTCTGAGCTGCTGATCATAAAGTCATTTTTTCACATTTAAATATGTCATTATGGGGATCAAAGATGAGTTTTAAGATTTAAATTATTGGGGGGGGGGGGGGGGTATTAATAGTATTAATTTGTTGTTGTTTAGTTTGTCTGTATAATTTTGATTTGACGTCTCGCCTAACACCGGATCTTGTGTTTTACAGGAGAAAGTAAACTATGCGGGTTTTAGGTGAGTCTAACAATTTATGGTTGCGGGAACATTCCCTTAAGGTTTTGTTTAGGTTTTGGTTCCCATGGAAAGTGCTCTTAACGTTCAGGGAACGTTATAACCCTGAGGGAACGTTCCCTAAACGTCAGTTTTTGGTTTGGTTCAAACTAACCTTTAGAGACGTTCCCTAAACGTTCTGTGTTAGTGGGGTGATGACAGAACTAGTCCTTGAACACTGAGAGGAATCAGGCCTTTTTCAGTATTAGTGTCTCCTGCATGGATGCGGTGGGTAAAAATATCTGCGATCAACATATTTTGATTACTGAAGTGGAACATTCCAGAAATTCCCTTCCGCAAACTCACAAGGATGAAAAATTCTGGAGTGTTTTACAGAACACAGTCGCCCAATGACAAACAATCTGTGTTTGGCTGGAGACACGAGACACATTTATTAGCAGCATCAGTCCTGCGCTCATTGAGCTCATTGATTGAGACATCGAGATGATTTAAACCTCTGACTGGTTTATGAACTTCAGTCCAGATCACTCACCATATTTGGTATCGTCTATGAGTTTTGTGTTTTGGTGTCACATGATCTTTTCCACACTGTTTCTCTTTGTGTTTGAGCAGAGAGGCGAGAACTGAAGCTTCAAGCCTGTAAAATAATGTTTGGAGGGAAACGTGTGTGTCTTCACATCACATTAGAGTCTCCGTGTTGTTTTGTACGAGTGCTGGAACAGGAATGTCAAACTCTGTCCACATCATTCAGTGTTATTGTGCTTTTGCAGATCAGATATTATGATCAACTGTTTGTGCGTGAGATTTGTGTCAGATTTTTCAGGCGGTTCATTTCATGTACACTACCAGTCAAAAGTGTGTGATATTACGTGGATGTATGAGTGTGTATAATTATATACACTGCATTCATTTTGGCTCTGTACGATTTCTTAATGTTTTTGAAAGAAGTCTCTTCTGCTCACCAAGGCTGCATTTCCTTGATCAAAAAATACAGTAAAAACAGTGAAATATTAGTATAGTTTCAAACAGCTGTTTTCTATGTGAATATATAATAAAGTGTAATTTATTCCTGTGATCAAAGCTGTATTTTCAGCATCATTACTCCAGTCTTCAGTGTCACATGATCCTTCAGAAATCACTCTAATATGATGATTTCTGATTATCAGTGTTGAAAACAGTTGCTCATATTTTATCAGATTCAAAAGTTTGCAGTCATTTTTTTTTTATTAGTGCATTACTTCAGTAAGGACACATTAAATTGATCAAAAGTGACAGTAAAGACATTTATAATGTTACAAAAGATTCTGATTCAAATAAATGCTGTTCTTTTGAACTTTCCATTCATCAAAGAATCCTGGAAAGCAAGAGGAATAAATTAAGAAAAATGCAAAAATGAAGCAGCTGTTTTCAACACTGATAATAATAAGAACCATTATTAATAATTGAGCACCAGTAATTTATAATAATTCAGCAGCAAATCAGCATATTAGAATGATTTCTGAAAGATCATGTGACACTAAAGACATGAAAAATGTAGGTTGCATCACAGGAATAAATTACATTTTAAAATATATTCACATAGAAAACAGTTCTTGAAAATTGTAATAATATTTCACTGTTTTTGCTTTATTTTTAATCAAATAAATGCAGAAGAGACTTTTATTCAAAAACGTTTAAAAAAAATGGCCAACCCCAAACTTTTGACCATTAGTGTATATAATTATGCACACTCATACTGCACATATAATTCAGTGTTTTGTTCTTATAGTGTCAGATGCAGGCTTTCTCAGCTCTGATGTCTAAACTTGTATCTCCCTCTGGTTTCTCACAGTGATTAACAGGATAATTCCCAGATTGAGAGGTTGTGTGTGCTTTTCCAAAACATGTCATTTAGCTGACAAACACACACATTCTCTCGCGACAGACACACTGTGTATGCCATGATCGCAGTGGTGGCTGATCTGGGATGTCCTGAGCTTTAAAATGACATGGTCAGTGGCGTTTAGTTTAGGCGTGACATGACGGTTTATCATTTACTTCCTTATGGTCGTCCATAAAGGACAAAAAACAAGAAAGACAGCATGAGTCCATATGACATGCACTATATTTCTAGTCTTCAAAACATGATGTCAATAGTACAGTTGGGACGTCAATGACATCAAACTTTGGTTCTCGTGTGTCTCATCAACGGCTTATCAAACGCTGCAATATTAGATTTAAGAGTTGTAGCTGACTGGAAGATTTTCAGATCATTTCACAGCTTGAGAAGACTGTCTCTTCTGCTCACCAAGGCTGCATTTATTTGATCAAAAACACAGTTAAAAAAAAGTTTAATATTATTGCAATTTAACACAGCTGTTTTTTAATGTGAATATATAGTAACATGTAATTTATTTCTGTGATGCAAAGCTGAATTTTCAGCATCATTACTCCAGTCTTCAGTGTCACATGATCCTTCAGAAATCATTCTGATCATCTATGATTTGCTGCTCAATTATTGTTTGGTGCTCAATTATTAATAATGTCTCTTATTATTATCAGTGTTAAAGAGTTGTGCTGCTTAGTTTTTTTTCTGGATACATTTTTGTCAGTTTTTTTTTGTGACTAAAGTTCAATTATTTAGCGCAAACCATGCAAAATATGCACTGCAGATTAATATTTAGGGTTAAAGGTTTGTGCGACTAGTCATAGTGAGGCTTGCTTTAGCAAACACAGTATATTTCTTAAAATTCGAACACAAAAGTTCATGCATTCCCAGTGTATAACTGATAAAGTGTATTTCTATGGATAAAAGTGTCTGCCACATGGATGGATGTAAATGTAACACAAGGCAGTCAGTCTTGATGCAGAATAAGAAATTTATTTCATAATAGTTACAAAGAACAAAATATTTAAAAGCATTTTTATCTTACATAAGCTGTACAGAGATGGCATGTATTTGACTCTAAATGATTCCGGAATAGATGCTAGAAGTATTAAATAGAAAACTGGAAAAAAAAGACAATTAAAATTGATGGAAAAATATGAAATATTCCATTTATCTACTGTACAAAAACCACTTGGAAATGGAATCCATTCTATTGTACCCTGATACATCGTTTAGGCCTCTTGCGCATTTAAAAAGTATCTTACAAAAGAATCCGATGGCCTCGTCGTCTCACAATAGCTAAAGTCTTGGCCTCTTTGGTTCCATATTTCGGTATAATACATTTGAACAGCATTTAATTGCTTCTATAAAAATAACTTTCTTTTTTCAATGGCAGGTTTTTTTCTTCTTCTTTACTAATAATGCAACTTCAGTGCAAACATTGTAACAACCATCCGCTCAGAGAAGGAAGCGAAAGTTTACATTTCAAGTATTGAAAACAGTTCATAACAAGTAGCTAGTGTGGGTCATCCGGTGGAGGTCACTACTATACATTGCATAGCTTGTGCGGCACTTATTTCAGAAGAATTGTGAACCACTTGGTATCTTCGAAGGCGAAGTGCTTTATATTGTGCATTTACAATATTTTTTTGCAAGTGCTATGCTGCACCATGAGATCGCTTGATTCACTGGTGTTTTAGAAACGTGTTTTTCAAGGGCGCCGTTCAGTGTGTCTTCGGCTTGTTGCATGAATAATCATGTTCCCGAGACACAAAAAGACACATGCCTCATCATGACTTATGAACAGACCTCATGTCTGTCGAGAAACCCCGAACGTTTTGTTGCCGATGTTCAAGACGGACGCTCTGAGATGGATTGGTTGTCACTCATTGTGGGAAGTGCTGACGTTGTTTTGAGAAGATGGTCAGTGCTTTTCCATTCAGTTCTGGGCAGGTACATGGATATAAATGTCTTCAAGATCACCTCTTTCAGTTTGTTCCATTATTTCAAGAGAGCTAAAGACGTTCCCATCGCTTTGATGTGAAAGCTGAGAGAATCGTACAAACCTGTAGACAGGAACTAAATCACTCGATGGTTAAAGAACATACATAAATATATGTACAAAGATGCGTGGAAGAGTTGGGGGGGTGTTTGAATGTGGATGTGTGAGTATGGATAAAGACGCGGTCACATTTATTGTTGCTCTGCGAAATTTTGAGATTTTGCTCTTGAAAGTTGACCGTTTTTGCACATGATATTAGACCGCACCTTAAAGGATTAGTCCACTTCAGAATCAAAACTTCCTGATAATTCACTCTACCCCACGTCATCCAAGATATTCATGTCTTTCTTTCTTCAGTCGAAAAGAAATGAAGGTTTTTGAGGAAAACATTTCAGGATTTTTGTCCATATAGTGACTTCAATGGGGTCCAACGGGTCGAAGGTTTAAATGTGAGTTTCAGTGCAGCTTTAAAGTCTCGACACGATCCAGTCGAGGAATACGAGTCTCATCTAGACAAACCAGCGACATTTTATATATATATATATAAAAAAAACATTTATTTACTTTTTAACCACAAATGCTCGTCTGTGCTGTGATGCGCCACACATTGCGTAATCAGGTTGAAAGGTCAAGCGTGACGTAGCCGGAAGTATAGATCTAGTGTTTACAAAGAGAACGTGCAAAGACTTATTCAAACGGCATTTACAAAAATCAATAAATAAATAAAGAAAAGGTAAAGCAACGATGTCGGGCGATTTTGAAGTTGGAGGAGAAAATGAGATTCTGAAAATGAGTTTTTCGCCCTACACTACGCAACGTGATTACGTAATGCGTGAAGTCTTGGACGTGCAAGACGAGCATTTGTGGTTAAAAAATATATTAATGTTTTTTTTTTTATAAAATGTCCGCTGATTTGTCTAGATTACACTCGTATTCCTCGACTGGATCGTGTCGAGACTTTAAAGCTGCACTGAAACTCACATTTAAACCTTCGACCCGTTGGACCCCACTGAAGTCACTATATGAAGAAAATCCTGGAGTGTTTTCCTCAAAAACCTTCATTTCTTTTCGACTGAAGAAAGAAAGACATGAATCTTGGTTGATATGGCGGTGAGTAAATTATCAGGAAGTTTTGATTCTGAAGTGGACTAATCCTTTAAGTCATAAATATTACTTTCTCACTATGATATTTGCAGAATATTTTCAGGTCCGTGTTTTTTTTCTCAAGCGCAGCCACACTCCTCGACGATCATGTTGGGAACGTCCCGTTTCACGATGTTGTATTCGTCGTCGAAGTACAGCATGGACATGGTGCTCAGTTTGGTCGGGATGCAGCAGGAGTTCATGGATCCTGGACTCATGCCCCGCATGCGGTATTGGTTCACCACAGCGGTGTGGAAGGACGAAGCCGATCCGGGAACGCCGGCCATGTACGCGGGACAATTCCCTTCACAATAATTCCCAAAGTACCCAGACGGGGCGATGATCCAATCGTTCCAGCCGATGAGGCGGAAATCGATGTAAAACTGTTGTCGGCAACACAAGCTACTGCTCCCGTCGCACTCTAGGCCTCGTTTTCGGATGCGATGTTTGTTGTCCGAAGCTCTCGCTTGAACAACCAGGAAGGGACGGTGAGACTCGTCGTTTGTGTTCACCAAAACAGGCACGATTCCCATCTTGTCGCATGCCTCGCACCGAACGTCCAGGTTTTGCCGGCGATCGCCCTTGGAGAAAACCATCTGCACTGCGTCCGTCAACGGAAAAGTGTGCCAGCCGCTGCGTTTAAGATCCACGCGCTTCTCCACCAAGTTCCACTTGCTCCCGACACCCGGCTCCTGCGAGTAAACCTTGACCGTGATCTTCCTCCGAGAGCCCTTCTCCAAAACATTAGGCAGGAGTTTGAAGTATAACCACAGGTTTGCCTGGGACACGTGCAGGTTCTGGTTGCCCTCGTTGGAGATCACGAAAAACAGGCTGGTTTTGGAGTTCAGAGACTCGTCTGTGGGATCAAGAGAGGAGAAAACATGATCAGATCAGTGCATTTCATCAACTCATTTTTACATTTGTTTATTTGAAGGATTTTTTTCT